>VWYK01115462.1:0-19511 GCA_013399775.1 Semnornis frantzii | reverse complement strand
TGACATCTATCTACAAGAAAGGACCATCTGGGAATCTATAGACCTGTCAGTCTGAGCTTGGTACCAGGGAAGGTCATGGAGCAGGTCATCTCAAGGGCTATTCCATGCCATATAGAGAAAAAGCAGTGGATCAGGCCCAGTCAGCATGGGTTCATGAAGGGCAGGTTCTGCCTGAGGAACCTGATCTCATGACAAGATGACCCAGCTACTGGAAAGGCTGTAGATATTGTCTACCTAGACTTCCAAAAAGCCTTTGACGCTGTTCCCCACAGAGTTCTTGGTGCCAAACAGACTGCTCATGGCTTAGAAGAGCACAGCTCTGGTGGATAAAGCACTGGTAGGATGAAAAGCCCAAAGGGTGGTGGTCAGTGGAGTTAAATCCAGCTGGTGGCTGTTCACAAGTGTTGTCCCCCAGGGCACAGTGTTTGAACCACTTCTGTTTAACATATTTATTGATGACCTTGATGAAGACAGAATGTGTCATCAGTAAGTTTGCAGATGACACCAAGTTGGATGGCAGTGTTGATCTGCAGGAGGGTAGGGAGGCTCTGCAGAGGGGCTTGGATAGATTGGATTGATGGGCCAACATCAGTGGCATGAGCTTCAATAAGGCCAAATGCCAGGTCTTGTACTTGGGCCACAACAACCCCAAACAACACTACAGGCTTGGGGTAGTGTGGCTGGAAAGCTGTCTGGCAGAAAGGATTGTAATAGACAAACAACTGAATATGAACCAGCAGTGTGCTCAGGTGGCAAGGAAAGGCAATGGCGTCCTGGCTTGTATTAGAAATGCTGCGGCCAGCAGCAGCAGGGAGGGGGTTGTCCTCTTGGACTCGGCTCTGGTGAGGCCACACCTTGAGTATTGTGTCAGTTTTGGACACCTCATTATGAGAGAGAAGTGCAGGTGCTGGAGCCAGTGCAGAGGAGGGCAAGGAAGCTGTGAAGAGGCTGGAGAGTAAATCTGATGAGGAGAGACTGAAGGAGCTGGGAATGGTTAATGTGAAAAAGAGGAGGCTGAGGGGAGACCTCATGATTGTCTGCCGCTACCTGAAAGGAGGCTGTGGAGAGGCTGCTGCTGGTCTCTGCTCACAGGTAATTAGTGTTGGAACAAGAGGGAATGTCCTCAAGCTGCGACTAGGTAGGTTTAAATTGGGCATTAGGAAGCATTTTTTTTTTTCCCAGCAAGAGTGGTCAGGCATTGGAATGGGATGCCCAGAGAGGTGGTTGAGTCACCAACCCTGGAGGTGTTTAAAAGTCGTTTGGATGTGGTCCTTGAGGATATAGTTTAAGGGTGAACTTTGTAGAGTAGGGATAACAGTTGGACCTGATGATCCCGAGGGTTTTTCCAACTGGAATGTTTCTGTGATTCAAGTAATGGCACAGTTTTTACTAATGCATTTTTCTTATTGTTTTTATATCAACAATATTGATAGTCTTTGCTTTCTCTTGAAAGGGCTAACACAACTGGAAATAAATCCCACTCCACAAACCCTGCCTTTCCTATCTTGAGTCAAAAGCAAATATGTCATTGCCCCAGCCCTTGGTATGAGCATTCTTCTCAGTCTAAAGCACTGTGTACTTGAGCATCATCCTGATACACCAAAGCTGTCTCTGCTTTCTGTCTCTTAACTGGAAGGAACCTGCTGCCAGTTTCCCTCTGTTGTCTTGTCCCTTCTCCAGCCTTCTCTGTCATCTGGAATTTGTGCAGCGGCTTCAGCTAACCAAGGCTGAGCAACAGCACTTGCCATGAGTCCTCTTGCATGGAACTAATAAAATAATCCTGGCCACAAGTTTTATGAAATACTGCAGAGCACCTGCAGAAGGGAATTAAGTTAACCCCTCCTGAATTGTGATTCCTCAATTAATCTTTACACTGGGCACATATATCAATAGCAGATAGTTCATACAGGGTGACAGAAATGCTAAGAAATTATAAGAAAATGAGGACTGGAACTGAACTGAATTTTTATAGAGAAATAAATCCAGGCATGAATATTAATTTGTTTTCTTTTGTATTGACCTTGTCCTAAGCCTTGAATGTCTCCATGAGACCTGAAAGCTTGTCAAATCCAAACCTCAGCTTTTGCTGAAGAGCTTGAGAAGGAGTTTTGTCACCTGTCTCATTTGTGTAAAACAGCTTCTGGTTTCTTCTATAACATTTTCCTGGCCTTTATTAGCCACAAGATGCTAAAGGCATCAAAAGCAAATCCTGACTCTGGACCCAGCCTTCAACTATTGCAGGGCCGAAGCACTACAGGAGGTGCAAATGTGCGGTACTGCAAGGTCTGGAGGGCTTGGCTGCATTGTAAAGCTATCAAAGTCAGGAAAGAACTATGGTGTTTACTGGATATTGATGTTGATGGATACAAGAGGAAAAAGGAAGACAGTCTGTGTTCAGCAAAGACTTTGTGCTTCTTGCTGAGAGTGCCAAAATCACAAACTATTCTCCTGGCTGTTTTCCTTACTATAGATGCCAGGCAACATCCCTGTCAGTCCACTAATGGTAAAGATGACAACTGGTCATGCTACTGGAAAGGAGACAGTCATCCTTGGGAAGGCACCCTTATTCAGTGGCATATTGAGACCTGAATCAAGCAGCCTCACTCGATGTAAGGGCCCTGGGTTGATTTTGTTGCCCAGCCTGTGTTCTGCTGAAGGACTGATGCACAGCTGTAGCTGTGTCTGCTGGGTAAAGTAAGTTTTGTCATGATTTGTGGCCAGGTTTTAAGCTGAGATATTCAAAGTGCACCTTATGCAAACTGCTGCTTCAGAGGGGTGACAGGCTTCTGCTGAGTAGTCAGAAGGAAGTTAATCTTCAGGGTTACCAGGTCTCCCTCTGGAGAATGGAATTGCCTTCTCCGTGTCCAGGCTGTCCAAGCCCACTTCATGTTCTTGGTTCTATTACTGTCTTAGAGGGTATAGGGTTAGGACAAGTTCACAATCCCATTCCCTAACCTTCTTGCACCAGCAGAATGTGGAGTTATCAGTAAAGAGCACAGCAGTTACTTGTAGGTTAACAGCCTGAGCATGCAGGGCAAATGCAGTGCTTGCGCTCATGAACATCAAATCATAGTTCTGCTTGAATCTATTTTGAAGGCTCAGGGTCTAGTCCCAGTGCAGCTGGCTGCAGCCTTAGCAAGAAATGACATTATGATATCTGTGTGTTCCTGAAGAATGTGTAACACATTGGGGTTTGTCTATCCCTTTAAATAAACTTCTTGTGCTTTCAGGCTTTGTAGCATAACTCATTCCTCAGTGACCTCTTGAAAGCTTCATTCTCAAACTGGCCATATGTTGTCTGATTATCCAGACTATCTATGTAACTCCCACATGCTTTTACCCAGCCTGGCTGCTTATTACTATTCCCTCTGCTAGGCTAATGATGCCATCCTTAATGCCCCTATTAATCTTTTTTCTTCTACAAGTGTCACTATTCTATTCTCTTGCTTTTTTTCATGTGTGATGCCCCATTAAGTCATTCCTCTCACCATCCAAATCCTTTCTCAAACACTTGGCTTTTGCCTGTAGTGCTGAATCCTTCTTCCTCATGTTTGCAGGTGGGATGGGACATCATGTGTCTTTTAGAAGCATTAAAACTGACTCCCCTGCTGGTGGATGTTCACAGCAAGGCTGCTCCTGGTGCTGCTGCCTTACTCTAAGCTTCCTCCTGTTGCTTCTCTCTGTTTGCCTGTTTCACGTACAGCAAGAACTGTATTTGACCTTGTCTGATGTAAAGCTTGTGGCACTCCTGAGCTCCAACAGCCCTAGGAAGAAAAAGGGTCACTGATTTCAGTGGGTTGTGTCACCAGAGTGCAAGTGGTGCAAGGCAACCATCAAGCAAGAGCACTTCTGTTGCATGGTTTGCTGTGAGTCTCTTGTTTTGATACCAGAACTGGAGGCTTTGATAAAATGAGAGGAAACGCAGAATGGCTGGTAATAATCTTGCAAAGCTGATCGCTCTTACTCTTTAAAAGATCTACAGATCCCATCTGCTGCTTGTATGAAGATCATGTGTCCTCCAGGACAGGCCACAAGCTCCCCAGGGGGAGCTGTGGCTGAGAACAGTGCTATGGGGATGTTAATTATTCTGGTGGACCAGTGCCCATGTTTTACCTTGTCTTCATGCAATTGCCATTGCCCTGGCAACCCCTATGTGCCAAGAGAAGTTGTACTCCCCTCTATAGTGCATGGTGGTGAGTTACTGGGCAGCAGGGATAGCTGTCTGAAGACATGGTCATGGTGAGGAGGAACCAGGGCTATTTTCAGAAAACTATTGTCTGCAGTGTCACTTTTGTCCTTGAGAAGCTGACTGAGAAACCAACTTTTTCTGCAGCTGGTTGAAAATCACATTGCATCAAACAAATAACTGTTCCGGCTGTGCTTAGTGCTGTCCTAGGGGGAGGAAAGTCAATTAGGCAGCATATGTGGAATACTTTGACCAGTGTGGCATGAAACAAAGGTATGTCTGAGTGTGTCCTTCTGGTGCTGTTGTAGTAACATGTAGAATTGAAGGTGCTGGCATTTGAAGTGGGAAAGGACAGGCTAATGTTGGAGTCTGTGCTCATACAAAGGCAGACTCCAGGTCCAAGCCAGGGGAAGCTGCTTTGGGAACTCAGTTCAGACAGGAGTCCTGCAGCATACGCACAGCCTGTCTGCAGGCCTGCTTTAAGAGTATTTTAAATATGTTGTCCTTGGTTTTAGTTTCATGGATAATTTTAGAAAGCATATGCCTGAGTCTCTAATTTCCAAATTACTGCTGCTATTCCATGTGTCAGATGGTATCTGTTCTTCCCTGACAAAACTTTCTCATCACCACCACTGACACTCAATACTTGTGCTCCAATGCTGCTACTTTTAGTTCATGGGAAACTTTCAGCTCTCACTATGCCAACTCTGATGTGCATGTGGAGAAGGAGATGGCAGTGGAAGCAGAAGTGCTTTTGTGTTTGCCAACTTCTGCCTGTTTTGTTACAGAACAGCCATACCCGTGTTTCACTATGTGATACTAAAGAGATGTTGGAAATTCAAACTTAAAAGTTTGCAAGTGCAGTTTTAGATGCATACTAGACAAACTCAGCCTGCAAGATATCAGTGCTCTTGACTTCAGTTGATGACACTCCATGTGCTAGAGCTCCTTGGTCTCCCTTTCAGCCCCTTTTTCATCATCTGCAAATACTATACAGTTTTGGCATTATAGGGCAGTAACCTACTTACAATAACTTAAGAACCTGATGTAAGCCCATGTTCATGCAAAAGTCTGATGGAAACTTCTTTCATGTAATGTATTGTCAGACATGTGAAAAAAAGCAGTGGAGCCCAGCATGGGCTGTACTGATTAAAAGATTAGAAGAGGGCTTATGGATGTTTTGTGTTTGAGCACTCTGGTTGTGTACCAGTTTTGGATGCTGTGGGAACTTCCTGAGATGCAGCAGAAAGAGGGTATGGTCTGAGTTGAGAAAGTGGGGTTGCAGGAATGTCTAATGTAGAATACATAGCAATGGTCCCCTCATTGGGGAAGAAGGAAGAGTCAATTACTTGATGACTGCATCCCTTTAGCAACAGCTCTGAGGGAATGAAATGATGGATTCACTGTGCCCTTGCTTGAATAGTCCCAGTGCTTTGGGGTTGTGAAAACTCTAAAGCATGCTTGGAGGAAGATTATTGAAAGGTGATGTTTACACTTTGGTTTGTTTATTAACTTAAAGAATATTGAAACTAGACTTTGCCCTTCTTCTGGTCATGCCATGCCTGTAGTTTTTCAAAGAAATAACACCAGAGGGTGACAGTTGCAAGAAGTTGATTATTTTCAGTGTTTTTACTTGCTTCTTTGGAAATTGTATCTCATGTTGCAGTCCAGTGCAGGTCTCATTCTTATAGTTCCCCCACCATTTTCAGAGGCTCCTCACTCTTCCTATATCTTTACAGCTCACTGCTGTTCTTGAGCCATAATTAGCATTCTGTACTACACAGTAAATGGGATGAGTCATACCACCTACTCTTTAGTGCTCAGTGACACCATCCCTCAGAACTGTGCTCCTGGTTTGCTGTGCTCTCCAAGGGATTGCTGCTGTGTTACCTTGACATAATTGTCCCACTGTAACTGAGCTGCGGTGGTATAGGTCAGCGCTAATCTTGTGGAGGGCTGAAATGCAAACCTATGACAAGTAAACATGTTTGTATACTCTTACACTGCTAGAGATGCCCTGGGCAGGGTAGGCAGATGTGCTCTCAGCCCAGCTCTTTTCCCTCTCCCTGTCAGCTGGGGAGAATCCATCCTCTAGTGCCACTTGTTAATCAAGGAAGGATGGCCAATGGGACTGGGAGATTAGAATGTTACCTTATAAAGAGCGGGGACTGAAGAAAAAGGACTTTTTGGTAACAACTGGTGGGAATTATAAAAGTAGCAGAAGGTTTGTCACCGCTAGAAAGGCCAGCAAAGGAGCTGAGAGGTTTCAGAAACAATTATTCTCTTCCATGGACAGTATTTTTGTCCCCTCTTGGGGAACAGCATAGGTCTAGGCCTCAGTTTTCCTGATCTATTGGAGGACTATAGGTCTATGTGGAAGTACCTTAGCCTTAACTGAAGAAAAAGGATCTGAGGGTCTTGGTCAATAGCCAGATGAGCCAGAACTGTTCCCAGGTGGTCAAGAAGGCCAACAACTTTCTCACTTATATCAGAAATAGTGTGGCCAGCAGGACTACAGCAGCAATTATCCTCCTGTANAGGAGGAGCTGAGGGAACCAAGGTTGTTTAGCCTGGAGAAAAAGGAAGCTCAAGGGAGGCCTTCTGTCTTTCTACAGCTCCCTGAAAGGAGGTTGGCCCAAGAAGGAGGTTGGTCTCCTCTTCTAAGTAACAGACTATAGGACAAGAGGAAATGGTTTCAGGTTGTCAGGTGACGTTTAGGTTGGACATTAGGAAAAAATTCTTTCCCAGAAGACTGTAAAGCCCTGGAATAGGCAATCCAGATAAGTGGTAGACTCACCATCCCTGGAGGTACTTGAAAGACATGTAGTGCTGGGAGTCATGGTTTAGCAGTGACTTAACAGTGCTGGGTTGATGGTTGGCCTCAATCTTAAAGGTCTTTTTCCAACTTAAACAATTATACCTGGATGAGGAGAGCAGGACTCAGTTGTTGAGCTGTTCTGTTGCTATGTAGGCTTGCATTGAATTTGTGGTAATGGTCTTATGGCACAAAGTGTTTGCACTTCCTGCTTAAGCTGGGTTTGCTAAAACACTTACACAAAAATGCATTCTGATTTAGTGTGGCTGTATGCAGGGCCCAGCATTGTGGCTAGCATAGGAAGGACATTGCAGCAGAGAAAATGTAATGTCTTCCTGCCAAGACATGACTTTCAGAAAAATACATCCCTTAACTGTGAGTTTAAGAAGTCAGATGTCGGGAGAATCTTTTAGAGTGATAGTTTTGTTAACATTTCTGCACAGTATGTGCTGCAGATGAGCTGCATCTGAACTTCTGAAAACTGTGAACTTGTTTTGTAATCCAGACTGTTCTGTGTCCCTTACTGCCACCTAGATTCTTGTGGCAGTTTAACACATTTGAAAATCTTGGAGGCTCTTGTTTGGAAACCTGGGTGTAGTCTGCATCAGGTATGCCCCGGAAATGCCACAAGTGTGGGTTTCCCTCTTCTGGAAGAAGAATTGAGGAATTCTTACTCCATTGGTTCTTTTTAATTTTTCCCCTCAAGGTGGGAAGGGCTTACTGGAGCCTTATGGTTGGTTGAAATGCTTCTTCCAGCTATACCATCTCTAAGGCACCTGTAGTCTGAGGTTCCCCTTGGGTTTACAGAAGAAGTAGGGATGTTATCAGATCTGCTGATTGTATCCTTCATAAAGTGGGCAAGTGAGGCTGCTGTGGCCATCAGGATTACCTTGGCCACCCATGGAGTTTTGTGGCAGGTAGAGGCTGGAAGGATGCGGAAGTGTCAAACCAGTACAAGACTGTGAGAACTGTCTCCTCCCGAGGTCCCACTGCAGTATCTCTCCTGCAAGACAGATAGAAAAGGGAAGAGAGGAGTATTTTTTAAAATTTAAAGCTTGATAGCAATATGTGATGTAACAGACCAGAGCTGGGGCTTACAGCACTTACTTCAGCACTTACTGGCTAAGAATATTCCTGCTCTTTCAGTGAGGCTACATAGCTCACTGAAAACACCTTTTTTTTTTTTTTTTTTTTTTTTTTTTTTTTTTTTTTTTTTTTTTTTAAATTTTTAATTTTCCCCACGAGTTTTTGNTTTTTGTGCTTGTTTTCTTTTCTGTTACTAATACTTGAATTCAAAACTAAATTGTTTCTTGGTATGAAATTGTCTCAGTGGTGTGAAGCTGACCACCTGGAGTGCAGAAATCCATTGTATCAACAGAGAGAGGGGTTTCTTTTTTCACTGTAATGAATATTTACCAGTCAGCATGTCTGACAGGCTTTTAGCAGTAAATATCACTTGAAACCAACTGCTGGAATCCCTGACTGTAATAACAGAAAGGAATGAATGGAGAAGGGAATTCACATTCCAAATCCTTCCAGGGTAAGTTATTAAAAATAACAGAGTTGGAGTAGGGCTGGGAACAGGCTTATCAGCACCTGGAGAATGATGGATTTNNNNGAGAATGATGGATTTCATGACTGCTAAAAGCTGTTTGTGCTGTTGTAATTAAGGTCAGTATCTGGCACACACTGACCTTGGAAGTGGTCAGTGGTCCCAATAAATATTTATTGGGAGGAAGCTGACTCAGTTTCTTGGATGTGTAAATCTGAGAATCTCAGCTCTGAACAGTTTTGACTGCTATCGTATGCTACCTCCTATGACTTTACTCCCCACTGTCTTATTTTTCTTCCTTCTTCTGTCAACCTCATATGTGGAAATTTAAATGCAGAAATAGTAACAGATAGCTCCGAAGGTTTTTATATAAAAAAAATCACAGATCCTGTTCCAGAGAAGAAAAAAAGGTCTGACTGAAGCACTGGCTGGGGGGCAGGACTTCAGTTCGGCCCTGGGCTCAGCTAAGGGTTTTTCAAATAGTCTAGAGACAAACTGCTTAATCTGTCTGTTGTCCCAACCCCCATCAGGGTAATAATGCTTCCTCTAGAGATACAGCATCAGGGGTTGGGAGCCCTTGATGTTAACTTGGAAAGCCACTGTACCAACTTCGATGGGAGAAGCAAAAAGGCAAGATTAACAGATGGACCACTGTGTTTCTCAAACCGAATTTGACAGGGTGAAGCTTTAGCCCATTTGAGGGGCAGAAGGAATGAAGGCAAGAGTAAATGCACTCAGCTTAATCTCCTTTTTGAGCTCTACTCAATTGGGGCATCCACTGTATCTGCTTAACCTTTGCAACTAAGGGCTCCTACTTGATTGAAGACAAGTCCTGCTGCTTTATCAGAGGAGTTCTTTGAAGTTCCTCCTGTGTCTGTGTGTCAAGGTGATTATACTGAAGTTCAGCCATCTGAAATAGACTTCAGGGACCAAAAAGTGTGTGAACAACCACTTTACTGCCTGTATCTGGTCTTGGACAGTATATGTTCCAGTTACTGTTCATCATTCTGCAGCTATAGCACTTCAATACTTTGCAGCCAACCTGACCCATGCCTCAATGTTGGAAGATGTATAGTTTTTAAGTATATAATTCCAAAACCTAAAAGCTTAACTTTAGTCTATAGCTTACTGCACTGTTTTCATGTGCAGCAGAATGAAAGTGGAGTCCTGCCCCAGAACTCATCTGCTCTACCAGATGTGCTCTCTGTGGGCTAGAGATGCAGTGTATGACTGAATCTTTATATTTTGCTAGTGCTGAAGGTCCATCCAATTAGTGCTCTCTTTTACTTGGTGCTGTATAAATGAAAGCAATGTCCTCAGCTTACAAGGCGTTTAGTTTCAAGAGAAGTCGAAGAGGAGAATAAAATAGGCAACCAAAATTGGGTGACAAGGGTAAAAAAATAAGGAAACTCTTAGTTGAGATCAGTAACTGCAGTCTATTTGCAAATGACACAGGTTCCCAACCTTCCCCCTGTAAAAGGTATGCTTCCCATAGCAAAACAACAAGTGTTTGATCTAATCTTGTGCTGCATGGATTAGGCATGTCTATGCTGCAAAGACCAAACAATTTATACATAACCAAGCAAGCTTTAAGCGAGCATCCTTGGAGGCCACGAGCAAGCAGGTAAGGACACAATGCAAGCTGCAGATGGCTCTTGGTTTTTGGGCAGATGTGTGAGGTTTCTGCTCTCACCAAGCTGTGTTCTGCAGCACAGACAAAATGAGTACTTTCATCCTCTTTTATTCTCCTAAAATGTGAACAGAATCTGGCTCAAAGGAGTTATGCTGTTTGTACACCAGCAACAAGGCATCTGGCCCATCACAGATGGGTTGGGGTTATCACTGCAGCAACCTTGTGGTGCAAGGAGTTCAGGAGGGCTAAAGAGGTGCTTCTGACACAGTCAAGGGGATGTTTCTTACATAAAGACAGTTAAGAAATTTGAGTCCTAAAAAATGTGTTTGTGGGGGACCCTGGGAAAAGCACCCGGACGAGTTGAGATGGAGACTGGTGAGCTAAGGCAACTGACTCAAGCTTTCCTTAATCGCTGTATGTGGTAGGTCACTGTCAATATCTAAACTGGGATACAGCAGTCCTGTGGCTTTCTTGAGGGGAACCAGATCCTCTTAATGCTCCCTCACACTGGAAAATTTGTTGGATATCAGGCACTGCTACCAACTGAGTTTTTTAGTTCTGCTAGCCTGTAAAATTTAATAGCAAGATTTCTCCTAGTTAAGATAAAAGTGAGTGTCTGAAAGAATCACTTTAATCCTCATATCCCTTAGTTCTCATATTGTCTGTGCTTCCTTTGTAGCAATTGACACTCATTATGTCACAAGTGCAAATTGCCACAACATGGTTTCTCAAGTTTGATGTAATAAGGAAAGAATTCAGATATCATCGATACCTCATCATTTTGCACTGTTAGTGGGAACCAACAAAACCAGATACAGCCTTTCTGCATTAAGTGTACAAACAAACCATGAGATCAAACCCCCTGAATTCAGTTGTCAGATTTACATTATTAAGTCCATGTTTCTAGGACAAAAGGCAAACACAATTGAGTGTCTCAGACAGCTCTCTCTAAAGGGGCATGGCCACAGTGCAAGGCCTCTGACTGGTCCTAAACCGAGTGGGGCATACTGGTTTGGAAGGGGTTGTGGTATAGTGGGCACTGCCTTGGTGAGCCACTTATATTAAAACACTTTCTCAGCATTTGAGTTGTTCAACTGTTTCCTCACCCTGTTTTGTAGGGAGTTGAGCACTAGAAACTGGGACTCAATCTTGTCTGCAGGGAGCTGGTACATTCCCTGGAAGATCATAGAATCATAGAATGATAAGGTTGGAAGGGACCTCAAGGATCATCTAGTTCCAACCCCCTGCCATAGGCAGGGACACCTCCCACTAGTACAGGTTACTCAAGGCCTCGTCCAACCTGGCCTTGAACACCTTCAGGGAGGGAGCATCCACAACCTCCCTGGGTAACCTGTTCCAGTGCCTCACCACCCTCACTGTAAAGAACTTCCTCCTAACATCCAGTCTAAATCTCCCCTCTGCCAGTTTAAACCCATTGCTTCTTGTCCTGTCATTACAAGACCTTGTAAATAGTCCCTCCCCAGCCTTCCTGTAAGCTCCTTTCAGATACTGGAAGGCCACTCCAAGGTCTCCTCGAAGCCTTCTCTTCTCCAGGCTGAAGAGCCCCAACTCTTGTAGCCTGTCCTCATAGCAGAGCTGCTGCAGCCCTCTGATCATCTTCGTGGCCTCCTCTGGACCCACTCCAACAGTTCCATGTCCTTCCTGTGCTGGGGGCTCCAGAACTGCACACAGCACTCCAGATGGGGTCTGACGAGAGCAAAGAGGCAGAATCCCCTCCCTTGCCCTGCTGGCCTCGCTGCTCTTGATGCAGCCCAGGACTCGGTTGCTGTCTGGACTGCATGCACACACTGCANTGTCACTGACAAAGATGTTAAACAGCACTGGTGCCAGCACTGACCCCTGAGGGATGCCACTTGGCACTGGTGTCCAGGTGGACATTGCGCCCTTGATCACCACTCTCTGCATGTGACCATCCAGCCAATTCCTTATCCAGTGAGTGGTCCACCCATCAAGTCCATGTTTTTCCAGCTTGGTGACCAGGATGTCATGTGGGACAGAGTCAAATGCCTTACTCAGGTCCAGTTAGATGACATCAGTTTCCCTTCCCTTGCCCACAGTTGCTGTGACTTCATCATAAAATGCCACTCAATTTGTCAGGCAAGATCTGCCCTTAGTGAAGCCATGCTGGTTACCACCAATCACCTCTGCTTTGTTTTCCATTTGCCTTAGCAGAGCTTTCAGCAGGATCTGCTCCATGATCTTGCCAGGCATAGAGGTGAGACTGACTGGTCTGTAGTTCTCAGGGTCATCCTTTTTTCCCTTCTTGAAGGTATTTACCCAGAGTGGCTGGAGAGCACATTCTCGAGGCGCAGGGAAAGGCGGCGCGTTGGGGAGTGGGGTGGGGAGGCAACTCTGTCTGCAAGCAGCTGGCCCGAGGTCTGCAGGGACTCTGCGACTTTGCAGGAATCACTTCTTTGATGATCTTCTCTTGTTAATCTGCCAGACATATGCTGAAAATGGATTTGCTCCATGGTGAAAAGCGGCAGGGAAACCTCTTAGTTTTACAAGATACTGCCTAGTTTGAAAGAACTAAAGAGAAACAAAGCCCGTACTGCATGAGTCCTGTGTAATACTACCAGGAGTCACCAGATGGGGCTATGTTAGCTCAAGCTCCCCAGTTGTGTCCCCGGCTGCAGGGGCAGTTAGATGGCAAATCCCCGTGCATCGAAGGATACTCTTTCCTGCAAGGTGAACCCAGCACCAGAGGGGTGCGGGTTCCACTTTCTCGGCGCTGCTTTGTACTTTTGTGCAGATAGAGCTCTGAGAGACTTCCCTCGGTGCAAAAGCCCAAGACTGTGTGTGTTAGCTGGAGATACAGGGGATTTCGTTCTCTCTGCCTCTTTGCACGGAGTGCCTTGGGACATGGATTTCATCCCTGGCTCAGTGTATGGGACAGAAGAGCGCTGCTGGTGGAAATCTTGCAGCTCATTTGGCGAATTCCTCTCTGTACTGCCAGGAAAGGGGTTAAAAGCTCACCAGTGTTCAACATATTTTAACAGTCTTCTCTTTAAAATGTATAAAGTGTAGTTCTAAATAGATCCTCATTCTTCTGCACTGCATGTTGCTAGATGCAAGCAAGCAGAACTTTCTCCCCAGGTATTGTGTGCCGCTGAAATAAGAGATTTCTGTGACCTGAAACACCTAATTTAGGCATGATGGGACTCTGACATCCAATAAGCTCTTTGCTCTGGAGCTCAGAAATGATTTTTTTAAAAATTGCATTAAAATAGCAGATGTTAAAAATATGCAGCTTGTGAGAGGGAAAGCTCCTCGCCCACTTCCCAAAGGCACAGAATAATAGATAATGTTAATATATGACATCTGAGTCTGTGTCTTTGTGCAGTTGAACATTTCATGGTATCTGGACTAAATGATGATAAAGAAACCAAATTGAATGTGGCTTGGAAGATTTTGTCTGCATCTGTAATTCATCTGTAGCTTGCTTTTTCACTGTGAGGGAAGAACAGGGAGTACTGTAACAAAAGCACCAGGCACTAGAGGTTGGATTTAGCCCTGGTGTAAGCTAGCACTGATCCTCTCAGGGCAGAGGAGTTGCATGTCTGCTGAGAATATGTCCCAGGCCCCCAAATATGTAGATTAACAGCCAGTTAGGCTAATTGTGTTCCCAGCTGAAGTACAGAATCAGCCAGTGCTGTTTGTAACTGTTTGAATATCAGCTCACTGAAACAAAAGATTTGTGTGATCATGAGGATATGGTTTAGAGTGGGGTTATTGGTTGGACTTGGTGATCCCAAGGCTCTTTTCCAACCTGAATGTTTCTGTGATTCTGTGATGAGGCATATGAAGAGACTTTTAGAGGATGCTTGTAAATTTGTAATACTCAGTGCATCATGCTTTTTGCCTTGCAGGATTCCTTGTGCAGGGAATGAACTAACACAGAGCTTACTGCAGACTTGATGGCCAGGAATAATGCATGCCAAGATATTAGCAGAGCTGCTGTGGATTTTAAATATACATATGTAAATAATTGCTCTATGCTATGGCGCTTCACAAGCAAGTTGGAGTGACCTTGTAGCTTTGGGTTGTCTTGAAGTGTGGTCATTAATCTGTGAGTTGGGCAGCCACAATTTCTCCTCTGTATAAAAAGCAGAAAAGGAGGACAAGGCTATCTCTAAAACTTTGGGGATGCAAAATACTGTATAGAAGGGAGGTTTGGGTGAGAAGAAATGCTGGATTGAAAACAGGAGAGTGGAAAATGGATAGCTTGCTGTCTTGGCCTGTAGCTTGGGACACGGGAATTCCAGGCTCCTGTCATGGTTGTGAGTCATACTTAAATATCTGTGGCTACAGCAGAAAAAAGATGCAAACGGCTGCAGAAAATAATGTTTATACGATGCTCACTTAGGAAAGCTTTCTTTCCAATTGTTAAATTGCTTGAAGCATGTAGAGCTGAGAAACCTGAACATTCTTTAGGGTTTCTCCACAAATACGTATTGGTGGCTCCAGATAAACCCAAGGTCTGTGAGAGTTTTTTGCTATTAGCTACTCTGACAGGAAGCTTGATTGCTCCATTTGAGGAAAAGACCTCAGGGAAGAAAAAGATTCCTTCTGCTGTGCCAGTCCAGTCCCACTGAAGCCAGTACAGTCATGCCAGTGTAAATGAAGGAAGAATTCAACCTGTGCAGGAATGTGCTGTATGGAAGTTTGTATGCCATTTGTATGCCAGTTGTATACCAGCACCCAGTGTGCTGCTCTAGTTTTGTGCTTCAGCACCTAGTAATTTCTTGAAATATATTATTTAGCATGTTTGGAATGGTCATTTGGATTACTTAGTAACTCAGGAGTGCAATATTTTCATCATACTATTTTAGTTTTCCTCTAAAATATTAATAAATGCAAAGTGGTGCTTGTACAACATTGAAGTTCTAGATGTTTTCTGAAGTTTCCCTATGACACTGATTGCACTGTTGGGTGTCAGATTCCTGTCACATAAGTTTTCAGAAGAAGGCCACTGTAATCCTCCTTCACCAAGTACAAGCACATCCACAGCTCCTATGGTAACTTCTAAATGAAAGGAAAACTGACAACATTTGTGCTGGAAATCTGAGCTACTGTTGTTTGGTGTACACTTAGGATCAGATGTGTAACATCTGGGGTTTTTAAATGTGGTTTCTCAGTGAAGTAGAGCATAGTTCTTCTTTTAGTGTCAACCTTGCAGTAACAGAGCTCGTTTTACATTGCAGGAAGAAAAGTCAGCCCTAAGCTGAGGGAATAAAGGCAGTGTTGGTGACTTGAAGGAGAACTCGGTGACCACACGTGCCAAGGATCTGCCTTCTGTCCTTCACAGCTTGTAGACCAGCTTGTACACACTATCACCTGAGTCTAGGTTTTATAGCCATAAAACTCAACTGTGCTTTCTCTAACTTGGCTAAGAAGGTGAAGGTTTAGAAGGCACACGGTAAGACTGAATGCTTGCTCTTCTGGATGTGACATCCTTAAAGGCAAACTGATGCCTTTAGGTGAAGCTGCAACCAAAAGATGTGTTTCCCACTGGGGTGCATCTTACACTGAACAAAGGCTCAGCCCAGGCAGGGAAGGGTGAAAGCTTTGGGTTGGTAATGCTGTTGCAATGTCGTAACGTATAATATGGAAATCAACCAAGTACAGATTATTCCTAAATCTACATTCATGTTGTTAGTGATTAATTTTCAGATTTGATCCACTTACCCTCCGTAAATAAGGTACCATTTGTAGGTGTCGTGGGTTTAAAGAGACAACAGAGTGAAGCTCGCAAATGAATTGGAGAAAAAAAACAGAATTATATTTGGAGAGAGTTACAGATAGAAATTACAAGGCAGATACAGAATCCATAAGCTAGCCCCCTTGAATTTTCCCCCAACCCAAAACTAAATCTATCATCCCCAGTGCTCCAATCCTCCCCCCCTCATGCCTCTGCCATCCAAGAGGCCTAAACACAGCCTCTGGAGGCCCAAACCCAGGCCTATCCTTACATGTTTGTCCCAATAACGCAGCTCCTGCCCAGCAGAAGGCTGGAGGGGGAGGAAAAAAGAACAAGCTGGCCTTGCCATGAGCTTATGAAGAGATAGCAGAATTGTGGGATTGAATAACAATCTTCAAGTCCCAAGAGGACTTTCTTAACCCTATAGTTCCCAACCTGGGACATTAGGTTTGGCTACATTCACTGAAGTCTCAAATGGCCAGATCCTGACCAGCACAACCCCGTGTCTCTCACAGGCACTTACTTGTCCTTTGGGGACTGCTTGAGTAGCTGTTTTGGTACAATGCCTGTGAAAAGGATAAAGATGAGGTGCTTCATAGATTGCCTATTTGTACTAGTGCACAGTCATGATGGACTGGCACTGGTTAAATCAGAGGACAGCTAATTCTGCAGTTTAACCCAGCCTGTCCTTTAGTATATAATGAAGACCAATGGTGGCCTCAAATCCACTTTCTGGGATGCTGAAATACCTGGATCTGCTCTGATCGCTGAATTGTGTAAATCTGAGAAAGCTAAATACTGTGGTGTGTTATCATTTCAAATGAAGGCGAAGACAGTTTGTGTTTATAGTGCTCATAAAATGGTTGGTAAATGGTGTTCACTAGAACATGAACTGTCTCACCAATTGCTGCTTTTTAATGTAGTAACCATAGGAATTACTCATGGGCACCTAGCTTAACCTGACGCGAAAAAAAGCATCTCACCATGGAGGAAAAAAATGTGCTACTTGCTCATGTACAGTAATAAAGATTTAAAATTGCATTACTTTATAGTGTTATATATAGACTGTAGGCTGAGAAGTTATTTCCGGCCTTTAGGATTCTGGTTCTACAGAAAGCTGTAGTTATGCAGCAAATTAAATACAAAAAATTCTCGTGGATGTGACAGTAAAATGACAGTTCTCGAGCACTCAGGTCAAGAAATGAAAAGATTCAGGTTTTCATAGCAGTAATTCTCTGTATGGCACTTGATATATAAAGATTGCCCTTAAGAGGGGTCTGCTGTGCTGTAATTGGGCCTGTAACAGAAGGGCTGCTCAATAAAGACCATAATTTAGGTAACTTATACAAAAAGTGGGAGGAAGGAAGTGAAATAACCTTGTTTTCCAAATAAACTCTCTGAAATTGAGCAAGGACATCAAAGCATAATAACAAGGCCTTGAGTTGTCAGATCTTCCTTTCTTACTTGAGGCAGCAGTACCAAAGCCAGACTTAAGAGCTCATCTCCAAAGGATATCTTAAGATGAACTTCTTGGGAAGTTTTCTGCCATTTTAGCTGGAAATAAGTTTAGTGGATTAGATTTAAAAAACAAACAAACAAACAAACTTCTGTAGCAACTTAGATTCTGTTCCTCTAAGCTTGTCCTTGCTACACTGTAAGAAGTGATTCAGGTACCAGACTTCTTTATCAATTGCAATAAATCTCATCTGTAGTTTTCAAATATGCCTTCAAGGGGAATAAAACAATCTTGATGATAAAGAAAGCCACATCACCCCAATGTGAGCAGGACAGGTTACAGGCCAGAAATTAAATCTTTAAAAATCATTATTTAACTTACACCAGACAGAGGCTAAAATACTTTTTATGAAGCTTCCTGCTGAGCATGTTTTTGAGGGATAGACTTTGTAAATGGGCAGAGAAGGTTTGAACATGTGTGAGGCTTGATACCTCTGATGCTTTGAATCTCTGAATGTTTCATATTTTTCTAATGCCAGAGTGTTTTTTAATGATGGTCACTGAGATGAAACTGTATAGATCTTTACAGCTTTGACTACTTTGGCATCCATGTCATATACAATGCAGCACTAGACAAGCACTGAGGATACTCCCAATTCCTGTTTGTAAAGCTACATGTGAAGAATTGGTAATAAGGGTTAACCATGGAAAAATAAGCAAGTTCCAATGAATTTTTTCTTGTCAGTTACTTGTGCAACAAGTAGGGCAAAATAGTCTTGGGAAACTGTCATCTTCTCTGTCTGTAAGCTTGCATTCTTGCCTTTTTGGTTTTTTCTTCTTAGTCCTAGAAACTGGAGACATTTTCTGAGGCACCCAGTGCAGATTTTAAAAAGTGAAGCCAGACTCCCCTAAGGAAAATTCTCACCCAGAGTTAGTCCATCTGCACTTGCTTTAGAAATGCATCGGGACACTCTTTTCCTTTGGAAGGCAGGACAACATTGCCAAGGATATTTTCAATCCTTACAGATTTACTGTGGCTCCGGTAAGCAAACACATGGTTGCAGCATGGTTACATTTGCCTTAAGGCAAATCAGAGCAGTGGGAACTCTGCAAGCATAAACCAAAGAAATATAAAACCTGTTTCTGAAAATGACTGGTGAAGTGAGGGGGAGTAACTTAGACATTTCCAGACGTAGAACAGCTTACAAATTCCAGAGGATCTGAAGTGACAGCTAAATCCATTGTCATGCAGAAGCTATTGTGTTTTACACCAAGCTAGGAACTTGTCCTTATAGCAAATTTTTGTGCACTTTGTATGACAGCAACCAAATGGTATTAACTCTTAGGAAGTTAATAGTTTCCTTTGATCTATGGGAGTTTTAAGCTATCGGGAGATTATTTCTTAACAGAGCTATTGCCCTTTGCAGACAGATACATTGGCATCCCCACAGGAATAACCAAATATCATTTTAGAAACACTTCCATTTTTGTTGCTCCATCAGTGTTGCCAGGGCCCCAAAAGGGTCTTCAACACAACCAGCCCTCAAAATGACAACATGTTAATATTCCAGTTTAGAGTACACCTTCCTCTCTCCCCAGTCCCCTACTTCTGTGCAGATATCTGTTCTGTCTTGGCACCTGAGATCCTGTTGCTACAGGGTGGTTAACATATGCACTTGACCAAAGAATATATGCAGTGACTTTGGTTTATGTGTTCATGCAGCTTCAATCTTCAAATATTGGACATAGAAGCTTACATGATGCTGTAAAGGGTTAGCCCTCCTGGGTCAGGGGAGTGGTCAGAACCTGACCCCAGGTGTAGTGTTTAGTCCACACCCACTTCCTGTCTGGACCCCCCTATATAAACAGGGGAACTTCTTGTTTTCTTTCCTTCTCCCACCTCGTGGCTAGGCTTTACCACGCGGTGGGCACCTCCTTGGACCCCTGCCGGTTGTATATATACCTTTTTGTACCTTGTTACCCCTTCCCTATACCTATTTGTAACTTCCCTATTCCGAATACCTTTCATTTGTTGTTAAAGATCTCTCTTTTACCTTCCAAATCGTGGTCAGACTGTTCTGTGGGTGGCTTTACCCCTTTTGCATTTGTTTTTTTTTTCTTTTGTTCTCTCCAAAAGGGAGGGGGGAA
>VWYK01115437.1:0-13780 GCA_013399775.1 Semnornis frantzii | reverse complement strand
AATTCAGAGTTGAGATAAAGAGAGAATATAAGAGTTTACTACAAGATATCATAATCACAATGCATAACTACCTCAGCTAACAATCTAATTAATATAATAATACAATGCATGATTACCTTAGCCGATCTGCAGAGGAAGCACAGTGAAATATAGGGAAAAAAACACAACAGAAAACAGAAAACCAAACCCAGCAGCTACCCAACTCCCACCCATTCTGGTATCATGCCTGCAGAAAAGAGCCCACACCCAGGAACCCAGAATCCAGAAGTAGCAACCAAACAGGAAGCCTCTCATGTTACAATATGAACTTCAAGACCCATCACACTTTGCTCCAGTTAGCAGTTTCCTTCTTTGAAGCTGGCATGACTGCAGCATGCTATGAATAACAGCAGCAGGCTCAACTCAATCCATGACATGAAGCTTCCATTTCCAAAGCACAAACCCATCAGGATTTCAAGATTTTTAAGCCTTCCATCTACAAAGCCACAGGGTTATCAGGAACAAGAATATTTTGCTCTTAACTAACAGGTACCCGCAGTCAATTGCCAAAACTTTAGCACCAGTGAGCAGAAGATAGAGAAAGCTGCAGCCAATAAAAAGTGCACACAGGAGCAAATCTTCTCCTCCAACTTACAGCAGCACTGTGCTCACACAGGCCATGAGTGCCAGGGCAAGGACGGGAAGGGAGAGCTCCGACTTCATCTGCGCCAGCTGAAAACTGTGGAGAAATGAATGCATGGATGTGTCATTCCCAAACCACAGCCTTGAACTCAATTAAAGTGTCAAGAGAAGCAGGGAGTAAGCACAACATAAAATATTCCCATTCTGCTCTGATAAAGTCCACCAGAAATGGGAATGAGCTCGGTTTACATGTCAAGATTTTGAAAGCAAAGTCACTGGGAAGAGTGTTCCAGCATTTTCCCTTTTGATAGGGAAGAGACATGGACAGGTATGCTGTCCCTGTGTCAGCTTTGGACCAAGCTGAGGAAAGGCAGGACAGGGGGCACTTTGGTCAAAAGAACAGCAGCAGCAACTGGATTCTCCCCACTAAAAGGCACAGTGAAGATTTTACTCACACCAGCATCTCTTTCATAGTGGATCCTGTCTCAGACTTGGCCTAGATTTAAAAGAAAGAAAATACATGAGAAAGCCACTCTAATGGTCATAACACTGGGACAAGATATCTTTCAATTTACTGCCTGCAGAACCCTAAGCACACAGGGCTTCTCAAAACCCTTTCAGGTGTTACTCCAAGGTGATCTGGAACTGCTTAAACAACAAAAAGACAGCAAATTCTGCTCGAATCTTCACTGCAAGATTTTCTCCCATGTTCCTGTTTTACATTATGCCACTGTGCAGGGCTTACAACCTGGATAAGTATTTTTTCAAGGTGCTATCAACCTCCTGCCTTGTGACTTGAGCATGTCATGAGGCTTAGCTATGATCTCTGCCATGTCATTACAGGCTCACAGGATGTCAGGGGTTGGAAGAGATCCAAAGAGATCATCCAGTCCACCCCCCCTGCCAGAGCAGGACCATACAATCTAGCTCAGGTCATGCAGGAATGCATTCAGATAGCCCTTGAAAGTCTCCAGAGAAGGAGACTCCACAACCTCTCTGGGGAGCCTGTTCCACTGCTCTGTGACCCTTACAGGAAAGAAGTTCCCCCTTGTGTTGAGCTGGAACCTCCTGTGCTGCAGCTTACATCCACTGCTCCTTGTCCTATCACAGGATCAAGTGAGCAGAGCCTGCCTCCCTGCTCCTGACCTCCAGTCCTCAGATATTTATAAACATTTCTTAAATCCCCTCTCAGTCTTCTCTTCTCCAGACTAAGCAGCCCCAGGTCCCTNATCTGCTGGACACACTCTTCCTAATACACCCCAGGATCCCGTTGGCCTTCTTGGCCACAAGGGCACATTGCTGTCCCATGGACAACTTGTTATCCACCAGGACTCCCAAGCTGTTCTCCATGGGGCTGCTCTCCAGCAGATCACCTCCCAGCCTGTACTGGTGCAGTTTATTATTCCTCCCCAGATGCAGGACTCTGCACTTGTCTTTGTTGTACCTCATTTGGTTCCTCTATGCCCAGCTCTGTCTGTCCAAGGCTCACTGGATGCCCACACAGCCCCCAGCTGTATCAGCCAAGCCTCCCAGTTTGGTGTCATCAGCAAACTTGCTGAGCAGGCACTGTCCCCTCATCAGTGTCACTGATGAAGATGTTGAACAGCACCAGACCCAGCACTGATCCCTGGGGGAATCCATTAGTAAGCATTTAGGTTGGAAAAGACCTTTAAGATCATTGAATCTGTTAACCCAGCATGGTAAGGTCCACCACTAAACCATGTGTCTCAGCACCACATCTACATAACTTTTAAACAACTCCAAGGATGGTGACTTCACCACTTCCCTGGGCAACCTGTTTAAGGGCTTGACAGAACCCTTATGGTGAAGAAATTTTTCTTAATATCCAACCTAAACTTCCACTGGCACAACATGAGGCTTTTTCCTCTCACCATATATATGCACAATTATTTTCTGGGAAATCTCCCCACAGCCTGAGATGAGCACATGGACCTCAATTCTTTCTGGCTTACCAGACTCATCCCTCTCCCCTCTGTCCTGACAGGCAGAGTTGTATGAGACTTATATGAAATACATAAGAATTTTTAACTGCAGGGACTTGTAATCCATGGCACAAGCCTGGGAAAGAAGACATGCTCAGTAGAGGTAAGAAATTAACTTCACAGGTGTTGGAAAAGTGGTGGCTACCAGATAAGAAAGAAGGTAAACAGACCCAGGAGATCTGAAAGGAATATTGAATCCTACTAAAAAAATGGAACAGTTAATTGCACTCAAGATTTAATTAAGCTATGAAAGCATTAGAGTATGGTGAGCCAGCCCACAGCTCCTGAAGCACCACTGCTACTTCTCTGCTTCTTGCAAAGCCTCACCTTGCTGGCAGCTGATGGCTTCTGGCCCAAAACACATCCCTCACACAAGGTGACATTTCTGATCCTGGGCAGCGGAATTCTCTCAGTTTTTTTGGTTGATTGGTTGTTTTTTTTTGACTCAGCCCATTCTTAAAACAGAGCCATGGGATGCAAGGGCTGTCTGTCCACTCAGGCAGGGCTCTGGCCTTAATCCAACTGGCATCGAGACCAAATGCTTGGATTTTGCTACATTTATTGCTCTTGCTTCATACAAGTTCATCGTAAATGTGATTTGTGGTGTAGGATTACACACAGTCCATCCCTAAGCCTCCTGAACATCAACTTGAATTCATCACATTCGATGGAGAAAGGAGGTAAGGGATTTGCATGCCTTGCTATTGCTCTGCCCAACAGAGTCTCCTTCTCAGGAGATGGCTGGGAATAGGACAACAGGGGAAATCTCAGAAGTCCTTCAGAGAGTCAATCTTATCTCTGTAGGATTTTTTTAAAGAGTATGTGGCAGCAAGAGGAATTATCAAGTCTTTTGCCTCAGCCAAGGCTCTTTGAGAAGGCTGCAATGGAACTGAAACAGTGCTCACTGAGTCCCACGGCTGGATGCAAGGGGCTTAATTTCTGAGGACGTGGGGCTTCAGGACTCCAAGGAGTGACACAATATGTAAGCCACACTTTTTTTTCTCTCTTTATTCCCAGTGGTGTCATTTCCCAGCTGTCTACACTGAGATCTCTGAAGCAGGAAGGACTGAAGGAGTGGTTGGTGCTGACCTTCCTTGATTGACCAGAGCAGATGCAGACCCTACGACGTGCAAGCAACCGAAGCAGAGGTTCGGGCTGAACACTGCAGAAATTTCTTTGCTGAAGGGGTTATCAAGTCCTGGAACAGCCTGGCCAGGGAAGTGGTGGAGTCACAATCCTTGAAGGGATTTAAAAGACATGTAGATGTGGTGCTGAGGGACATGGCAGCACTGGATTAATAGTTGGACTTGATGATCTTAAAGGTCTCTTCCAATCAAAACTATTCTGTGCAATACTTCCCTCCCTTAGCAAGAGCACAGATCTGTCAGTAACTCAGTATCAGAGGTCTCTGAGACCCCTCAATGCTACCATTGATATAAATTATTAGCAAGAAGTAAGGTAATAGGAATTTTTAAAGGTACAGCAATGAAAACTGCTTGTGTTCTCAAGTAGATTACTTGAGAATAACAAAAAAAGAAGAGAATAATTTATCTTGTAATGAGAAAAAACATAAAAGCAGTGTCACCATCATCCTCCTTGGGATCTTACAACTATCACAGAATCATAGAATGGTAAGGTTGGAAAGGACCTCAAAGATCATTTAGTTCCAACCCCCTGCCATAGGCAGAGACACCTCCCACTAGTACAGGTCACTCAAGGTCTCATCCTATGAGACAACTTGCACAGCTCCCAGTAAATAACATTCCCCACCCTATAAAGGCAAAGAGAATAAATAATCTTTGTGCTTTCCCAGCCATGTATTTCATTCCCAGATAACCTGGCAGATCAGGAGGTCAAAATCAGAAATCATTTTTTAAGGAAAAAACATTTTCAATTTCTAAGCCATTAATCCTCACATGTACAAAGGTTCTGCTGTTGCGTAAGTTAAAAGAAAGCAATTTAGAAAACGACCCTTATTTACCAGATTGAACGTCCCATATTCTTCCCTGAGAAAGTGGGTCAAAAATCCTTGAAAAGTCGTCTGGTCTCCCCATGTCCAGCGGGCTCGATTGAGGTAGGACGCCGCCGGAAGATAGAGATAAGGCAGCAAACCAGCCAAGAAGCATAAACTCAACTTCAGCAAATGGCCTAGGGACAATTCCTGCACCAAAATATGTCATATTGCATAACAATGTTTATTTTAGTTTAATCATGCTGGAACTTCAAGGTCAGATAAAGGAAAAAAAAAAAACCAAAACAAAAAACAACCAAAAAAACCCAAACCAAACCCAAAAAACATCAAATATATTTACACAGAGCTGATCTCTCAATTTAGAGTAAGTCCCTACAAAATGCTATGTTAAACCTTACGATTTTGTGGATTACTAGGGAACTGCATCAAACTGATCTCCTTTGCATGGCAGGGTGAAATTTAAAGTGAAGCAAATAATATTAGCTAGGACTCATGAGTATCATACTCATTGCATCTTTCACATTTAAATCATGGCATGACATGCATAGATGGCTGAAGCACTGCAAGGCTGAGATAACCCACTTTGCAGCGATTAAGAGTTGGCTGGTATTCCATCTGGCAAAAAAAAAATATAATTAAATAATTAAATAATAAAATGCTGCTCTAGTACAACTAGAGACATCATCACCATCATCAGGAGTCAGTTTTGCCATTTACTTTATCACTATTGCGCTGGCTAAATTGGATAGGCCAACTTTTGGGGTGGGATTTTCGAGACTGCCTAAGGGGGTCAGGAAGACAAGACTTTCAAAGGGCCTTCTGTGCCTAACTCCTTTAAGTGCTTTGGAAAATCCCACCCCAGAATGTTGCACGCTTGCTTTATCGTTAGCCACTGCCCTGTCAATCAAAGCACTTGGGGTGATGGGGAAGAGGCACCATTCACAGTGATCGTCTTCAGAGCAGAAGCAGGAGCTTCGTAATGGTGATGGCCACAGGCCCTTCAGACTGTCTCTTTTTTACTTAAAAAGGCACTGCTTTCTATCAAATATCCTACCTATTTGGTGGTCTTCTGCAGCAAGAACCACTGGGCTGTCTAAAAAAGTTATACTGGCACAGGATTGTCCTTGCTGGAAATCTGGAAATGACACAAGGTCTCTGTGGGCCTCCTCAGTTAAAAATAAAGGAAAAAAAAAAAAAGCCTTTAAGGAGCACAAATGTGTTGCAGAAGTCAATCTTCCTTGTGTTAAAGGTAGGACATTGAAGTGTTGGAACAGGTCCAGAGGAGGGCCACGAAGATGCTCAGAGGGCTGCAGCTGTGAGGACAGGCTACAAGAGTTGGGGCTCTGTAGCCTGGAGAAGAGAAGGCTTCCAGGAGACCTTAGAGTAGCCTTCCAGTATCTGAAGGGGGCTACAGGAAGGCTGGGGAGGGACTATTGACAAGGTCTTGTAATGACAGGACAAGGGGCAATGGGTTTAAACTGACAGAGGGGAGATTTAAACTGGATGTTAGGAGGAAGTTGTTTGCAGTGAGGGTGGTGAGGCACTGGCACAGGTTGCCCAGGGAGGTTGTGGATGCTCCCTCCCTGGAGGTGTTCAAGGCCAGGTTGGATGAGGCCTTGAGTGACCTGTTCTAGTGGGAGGTGTCCCTGCCTATGGCAGGGGGTTGGAACTGGATGATCCTTGAGGTCCCTTCCAATCTTACCATTCTATGATTCTATAAAGGAAATATATAGTCAGAAAGGGCTTTGCTGGAGATGCTGAATAGATTTTGGACCAATCTTGTCTGAGATGCATCTCATCTCCTGCAGGACAGGTGCTTCAGTCCAGGCTTAGATATACCCTGTGCCATACCTAGAATCACATCTGATTTATCAGGTCAAAGGTGGTCAAATACAGACAGGACTAGCTCAGCAGAAAACTGCCCAACTGTCACCTTCAGATAGGCAAAAGAGAGAAAGGGGAAGTAGTCAGAGTCTTCTCAGATCCACTTGCAAAGTGACCAGAGCATCTGCATCACTGTGATGTGCAGCTGCTTTTAGGATGAAGAAGAATTTCTACAACAGGTCTATATCCATCTTGATGCAATGACCACTTATAGAGGTGAGGAGCATTGCAGGGCCCCTGAACATCACAGAAGAACCTCATCGAAATGGATGCATATCATCTTTATAAGTCAGGTATGCAAAAAGGTGTTTTCACCTCTTACAAAATGAGTAAACTTAATAAAGAGGCGTGGAAAGACATTTTGAGAGTAAGGTCTCTGGTAGGAGATGAAAAGGACATATTTGACTGGATGAGGGGCTTGCTGCTTCACCAAAGGCCAGCCTTCCTTTGGTCTTTTCCAACTGGCATGTGCAGCATGCTCTTCACCTGACAGCAGATCCCTGGTAGGACTCAAAAATCCTGGCTGCATCAGAGCTGGAGGCCACCAAGCTTGGCGCATCTCAAGGAGATGCTGAAAAGGACTTCCCCATAGAGAAGCCTCTCCATGTTTCTTGCTGTGCTGCTCATTCAGGCTGCACCTTCAACTAGCAACAGCACTTGCAAGATGTTCTGCAATGAAAGGATAGTTTTTGTCTGCAAGCACAAGGGAACCAACATAGAGAAACTCACCTCCAGGATTAACTGATGGCACGACAAAACCAGTGTTGTCAGGTAAGAGAAGCAGCACATGCCTGTGACTTCTCATCAACAGATACTAATCTGCTCTTGTGTTTGGTGGGTCTTCAAATGTGTTATTATTTCCTACATGCTGAGCAGTTCTTAGCTTTAAACATCACTCTTGTGGTTGTTCACACAGCATTTGCAAACAGTTAGGGCAGAGGGCTCCTCTGTCACAGGACACAAGCAGGACACAGACTGCAAAGGCCTAAAATTGTGATTGGTGGCTCTGGAGACAAAATGATGGCACTGCAGTGGGTTATCACCAACTACTTTAAACAGACCATTGACTATTCCTGTTTGTACACCCACAGAGAAGTGGCTCAAGTGCTTGGAAAAAATTACTCACTGTCTTATCAAAGCAAGAGATACAGGTCAGGAAAATACATACCCTCTTCCTGAAGAGTCTGGAGAGAGTCCAAGGCACAATACAAGCAACATAAAGCACTATGGTATGCTGGTTGCACAAGCTGAGCCCACAGCAAAAGGCACCAAGCTTAGAGATCTGAAAGGAGAGAAAAAACAAACAAAAACAAAACAAAAAAACCACCCAAACCCCACAACCCAAACAACACATTCACAATTACTCTTTACAGTTTGCAAATACATCTAAACATCTAGAGGTCAAAATAGCTCCAGTGCAGCCCACAGCACACTTACTGGAGAAAGGCAAAGAGATGGGTCAGCACTGGTCATTTTAACATAGGTAACACAGGCTACTTTTGGTTATTTTTTTGGGACATTTCATTTGTTTAACAGAAAAGTTTATTTAAGTAATGTCCAGCATAACATCTACATCTCCATATATGTCACAATGATGTCATGAGATCCAGCTCTTGAACCTCTGCTACACAGGAGACTGCCCAGCAGTCAATGCTGAATGATGTGAAGTTTTCAGAAGCCAGACCTTAAAATCAGATTCACAGAATGGTTTGGGTTGGAAAGGACCTTTAAGATCATCTATTTCCAACCCCCCTGCCATGGGCAGAGGCATCTCCCGCTAGACCACACTGCCCAAGGCCCCATCCCACCTGGCCTTGAACACCTCCTGGGAGGAAGTATCCACAACCTCCCTGGGGAACCAGTTCTAGTGTCTCACCACCCTTACTGTAAAGAATTTCTTCCTAATATCCAGTCTGAATCTCCCCTCTTCCAGATTCAACTCATTCCCCTCATCCTATCACTACAAGCTCTTGACAAAAGTCCCTCCCCAGCTTTCTTGTGTGCCTCCCTCATAATAATGCCATTATGTACAGAGACCTCATTTAACATAACAGGAATGATTTTTTTCCTCTTCCTCAGGCAGAGAGAGATAAAGTCGGGGCTATGTGGACTTCCTAAACAAGGGGAGCTAAATGTGATACTCCTTATTAGTCTAAAAGCTCATTTTCAAGCATCTTTAAAAGAGTTTTGTGATAAAACAGGTAGCATACCCAGACTATGCAGCCTGGTGCAAGGCATTTCTGGCACACCTTGAGGATTATTTACAGGTTCTTTATTGTCACCATCTCTGGTTGATGCTAACGAAAACCTTTTTCTGCCTCATACTCTCTGTCCCAACACCACCAGCCCAGAACAAGGCTACAAAAGCAATTCTGTATAGAAACCTTGGGTCAGCCCTACATACACCTCTGCATCTGCCTCCTCCTCCACCACCACTGGCCACTTGGTCCATATTACAACCTGAAGCCAAGCCCTAGGGCAGCCCCTCAGTGGAAAAAGGACATCAGAGTCTCATAGACATTGTTTGTAAGCAATCCTCACCTCTCCAGGCATCCACAAGGAGGGCAGCACTTTCAACTATCATCAGAGCACTTCAGGCACTAGTGAGGCTGGTGTGTGAGATGCAAACACTTGGCTTGATGTGGTGATGAGATCACCTGCTAGTTTTTAACTAACTGCCCAACATTCAAAGTCAGATGCTGCCTTCTCATGGAAACACCTTCCATAAGGTGGGATGAGATTTAACAAAGTGCAGGGTTCTACACTTTGGCCACAACAACCCCAAGCAATGCTACAGGCTGGGGACTGAGTGGCTGGAGAGCAGCCAGGCAGAAAGGGACCTGGGTCTGCTGGTAGATAGTAGCTGAACATGAGCCAGCAGTGTGCCCAGAGAGCCAATAGCATCCTGGCCTGTATCAGGAATAGTGTGGCCAGTAGGACAAGGGAGGCTATTCTTCTCCTGTACTCAGCACTGGTCAGTCCACACCTTGAGTATTGTGTCCAGTTCTGGGCCCCTCAATTCAAGAGAGATATTGAGGTACTGGAATATGTCCAGAGAAGGGTGACAAAGCTGGTGAGAGGCCTGGAGCACAGCCCTGTAGGGAGAGGCTGATGGAGCTGGGGGTGTGCAGCCTGGAGGAGGCTCAGAGGGGACCTAATTGCTGTCTACAGCTACCTGAAAGGAGGCTGTAGCCAGGTGGGGTTGGTCTCTTCTCCCAGGAACCCAGCAACAGAACAAGGGGATACAGTCTTCAGTTGTGCCAGGGGAGGTCTAGCCTGGATGTTAGGAGGAAGTTCTTGCCAGAGAGAGTGATTGGCATTGGAATGGGCTACCCAGGAAGGTGGTGGAGTCGCTGTCCCTAGAGGTGTTCAAGAAAAGCCTGGATGGGGCACTTAGTGCCATGGTCTAGTTGATTGGGTAGGGCTAGGTGATAGGTTGGGCTGGATGAGCTGGGAGGTCTCTTCCAACCTGGCTGATTCTATAATTCTGTGCTTCAATAATTTCTGAAAATTATTTGTGGACCTCAAAGCTGCCCTGTGGGACTCAGAACAAGTTCTGCAATCTTTCAAGTATATTGATGAACTCCAAGTACATCCCTGAACACGTCTGCATCACCACCTGATTTATGACAAGTGCTCTGAGGATGTTGTTAGCAGCCTGGTGTGGGATGCCAGACACCTCAAAAACACTGAAAGAGGATCCTTCACTGCTTCCGAAAATCCCATTGGAAATTTGGCACATGAAACAAGGGAGGAGGCTGGAAAATGCCCAACTCCATCTTCATGGAGTTGAGTTTGTAGGGGTCTTGGGACAGCACTCATCAGAAAAGAAAAAAAAATAAAATCCAATGGTGAAACAAGCACTGATAAAACATGTTATTTGAGAACTCATGAAGCTGAGTAAACTACCACTGCAGATTCCTGAAATTCTAGCCTAGCCTGACAAAAATCCTTTTATTCACACAATTTACAGGAGTCACAGCAGGCAAGTCTGTGAGAGGAGAGGAGATCAGATGTTCAAGCAAACAGACGTAGAAAGAACAAGGCTGCTGAGGAAAACCATCATTTGGCTGCCTATTCTGCTTATAAAGTAAAGAATATAGCATGAAATGTAAAGTCTCTGCATTTAACAATGCCATTATTTCAGGGGCACATTTCATTTCAAAAGAAGAACTGATTGATAATTTGGTTGTTTCTGGATTTTTTTTTTCTTCCCCCAAATAAACCTAAAGTTCTGACTAGCAAAATAGATCTGTTTACCCCAAGGAAAAAAGATCAATTCTGAAAATACAAATGTGGACACCCACAGCCTACACCCACAGCATAGTTTGAGCCCTTTATGCAGGAAACCAAACTTTGCACCAAAACATTCAGATGAAAATCGTTTTGTTTTTCCTGTTTCCACCCTGTGTGGACTAAACAAAACAACCCCAAACCCATCCAACAGGTCCCAACTCAGCCCTTAAGCCAAGTGGACAAGCTTATCAATGTTTGGCACTTTTGAACACCCAGGTAGGCAGGGATGGACACCACCCAACACGGATCCTCAAGCCCAGTCCCCAAAATTCGTCTTTTATTTAAACAAAACTAAGCCATCACTAAATGAGAACCAAACGGATGCATGATAACTGATTGAAAAGAAATAACTATTCACTTTGTTTGAGATGTTTTACCTTTGATCTCTCTTTTGCAGTGGGCGCCTCCTCAAAATGCACGGAGAGAGCCATCAGCAGCCCCACAAACAGATTGTTTAAGCTAAAAACCTCCGCTGCGATGGACCACTGCCATGTTAGACGCGAAAATGAAAACACCCCCGCAGCAAGGATTCCTCCAGCATATGAGCCAGAAAGCCTGCAAACACAGATAACATGAAATCTTCTTTTCCAACAAAAAGAGGCCTACTTTATTGTCCTTCTTTTTCTTTTTTCCTTAATTTTTTTTTTCTTTTTACACATACTGTAGCAGCAGTGATGATGACTGTCACTCAGCACCCTGCCAAAACATTATATGGTTAATATCTTCCTAATAATTTCTTTGCATTGAATTGCAATGAGGAAGGGCAGGTGTCAGCCAGCCTGCCTCCTTGCCAGCCACCCAACACCAAAGAGCCAGTTTCTTCTTACAAGCACCATGAAAACTTCCAGTATTGAATTTGGTCCAGAAGGCCTGATGAGCAATGGCCCAGTGGGTCACAGTGCGCCGAGCCAGGGAGTCACGCCTCTAATGGGATACTTTCTGCTGGAGGAGATGCCAGCAAGGGTGCAGCCTTAAATTCATCAAGGCATTGAATAAAGAGTGGATTAGAGATATTCATGATGGACAGCATTAGTAGAGCTTTCCTGGGGGGGAAGCGTTCAGTGTCTCAGCAGTGGGTGAGGATTGCAGCATCCATGGTCCCGGCAGGGAGAGTTCCCCACCAGGGTCGGGAGCAGGGAAAACGGGTGACGGCAAGCAGGAAGGAGGGGAGGATGCAGGTGAAGCACCCACTGTTGAGATGGCTGTAAGCTACAAAGCTGGGCACCTCTATGATTCCCAGATGGGATTATGGCACAGGGCTCTCATGCAGTCACCTGCCCAGCTCAGCTGGATGCTGCAGCCGAGGTGGGATTTCGCCCAGGAAACACATTACACCTGTCCTGCAACTGCGGCTCTTCCCACACAGTTGTGCTGGCTGCAGCTCGGGTTCTGCTTGTCTGGAAGGCCTCTCCTTCAGGAAGTCATCCTGAAAAGATGCCATGTAAAGTGCCACAAACAGCTCAGTTGCACCTTACCCAAAGACAGAAACAGCTGTGGCAATGATCAAAGCTTCTCTCCAGAAACACAGCATCCTGCTGTGAGACTGAAATACCACAAACCGGGTATTTTCTAATCCTATTGCAGGTACACACATCTCCACTTAGTCCTAAAGTTTACAGGTTTAAACCAGAAAAGATGACAAACTTGCCAATTACTTCATCAAGCTACCCATGTAATTTGCTCCTCAACACTGGCCATATCCTCTAGCACAGCCAAATTCCCTAGGTGGTTTGTTACAACCATCGGGGACTGGGAAGTGGACAACCACTTGGGACCTGCTTATCAGGTTCCTCACAACTCTGAGATAAATGGAAACCAAGAAAACAAAATCTACAGTCAGGTTCCTCACAACTCTGAGATAAATGGAAACCAAGAAAACAAAATCTACAGTCTCTACAGAGAGAGATGAAGGAGCTGCTGGCAGAGCACTCTCTAGCAAGGGTTCCTCTCCTTGGTTATGCTGCTTCTCCATCTTCCCAAAACAATCTCAGCTCAGCCAACCCATTTCTGTGACATCTGACATCCAAAGAGAGACTTGTGCAGTCAGAACAGGAATTTTTAATCCATAAAAAAAGGGAAGACTGTTCATAGGGAGGAGAAGACTGGGATAAGGACTTGGGAAGACAAGCTCTCTGTTCCTCCTCGTGTCACCAACATTGGAAATCCTGGGTGGTCCGGGATGAGCCACTCCACTGCTATTGCCCCAGGTATCTGCAAAATAGGACTAATAATTTTTATCTCCTTTGTGAAGCATTTTGAGATCTGCAGCTGCAGGAGGCAGCTGGAGGGCAAGAAGTGAGGCAGTTCAGTTAACACTAGGGAAAAATAAACCATCTCTCAGGTATTTGAAGACAGAGCAAGACAAGCTCAGGGTGACACAGAGCTTCAGCATCAAGACTGTAGGAAGGGGTCATGAAAAATAGGCTCCCCAGCTGACAGCAGGTGAGGCTGTTTCAGTCCAAATCTGTATCTGCAAAGCACCTTAAAAGCTTTTGAAGAAAGGTGGTGTGGAACCTCTTCTGTAGGAAATCAGGCAGACTACTAGTATCTACTGCTGTGCTCACTGATGCATGCCACCACCATGGTGGGCTCTTCCAATGTCTAAACCTCACTGCATTTCAACAGAGGTCTGGGAATTTGGTATGAAATACTGCAGGGTAAGATCTGTCACTCGATTCATTAATACAATGTTCCAAAATCACACTACTTTCACAGAAAATACTTTCACAGGCATAAATACTGCTCAACTGGTTTTGCTACCCTGATAGCTCAACCACTGCAGTTCATTCAATGCCCTCCAACAGGAAGGTGGTACACAGGCAACCTGTCTGGTAGTTTTCATTCTCAAGGGCTCTGCTTGTGCTCTCTTCTTTCTTGTTACTATAAAGATCATAGAATCATTCTGGCTGGAAGAAATCATCAAGATCATCAGGCCCAAATGTTAACCCATCACTGCCAGGACACCACATATCTTTCCAATCCCTCCAGGGCTGGTGACCCCACC
>VWYK01115410.1:0-12823 GCA_013399775.1 Semnornis frantzii | reverse complement strand
CTATTTTACCCTATCCTATCCTATTCTACTCTCCTCCTATTCTATCCTATTCTATTCTACTCTAGTCTATCTTATCCTATCCTACCCTACCCTATCCTATCCTATCCTATCCTATCCTATCCTATCCTATCCTATCCTATCCTATCCTATCCTATCCTATCCTATCCTATCCTATCCTATCCTATCCTATCCTATCCTACCCTATTATATTCTACTCCTATTCTATCCTGTTCTATTCTACTCTACTCTATTCTACTCTATTCTATTCTATTCTATTCTATTCTATTCTATTCTATTCTATTCTATTCTATTCTATTCTATTCTATTCTATCAGTGCAGAGCTTCCTCTCTCTGAGATCCTTACATTTTCCTTACTACCTTATACACACAAGATTTTGTGTAAGCTTGAAAGGGACTGAGCTCACAATAGCTGAAATCAAGGTGGCCAAAGTCCAGGAGAAGTGGAAAATTAAATAGTGATGCATCAAGGCTGGCACGGAAGTCAGTTTGATACAGTCCAAAGGGAGACACAGCAGTGGCTGATGATATCCATTCCATGACAGTGTTAGGTGGTGCTGTGGTATACTGGGAAAGATCTGACTATGATGTTCCACTTACAGAGCATCCAACACCAGCAGTCATTCAGCTCCTCTTACCTCTGCTTGGCCGCAGTTATCACTATTAAAAAAACCCAAACTAAATTCCATGAGTAAAACAGTGCTTTGCAAAGCTCCTGAGAGCTGCAGTGAGTCATGTTCTCTGAAACTCTGTGTTGATTAGAGGGAGACCAGCTCATGTCAGGAGCTTGCAACAGATTGAACTCTAAAATGTTTTGCAGTGACTCTGCCTTGGATTCTTGGATCCAATTCATACCCTGGCTCCTGCCTCTTTCTGGTGCTAGGCTGCCTGAGGCTATGAGACTTGGTTCCTTGACTTCATGGGTAGGGGCTTCGTAGGTCACTTGGCTGGTGACCTTGGTGCAGCCTTGTTTTAGTAGCAAGGCCAGAGGGACACATTCACAGTACAGCTGTAAGAAACACAACCAAACCAAGATCTGCAGCTGCCATCTGTGCACCAAGGGTGTGCTTATTTTCCTCACTCACCATCTCTTTCCACCTTGTTGGGTGGCTGTGGTTTTGAGCACAGCTCTGCTTGGAGAATCTGGCAGTGTTCATCTGGATGAACACAGGCACCTGAGAGGTCACCGCTGAGCAGGCAGCTACAGTGCTGCTGGCCACGTGGTCTCAGTCCAGACTATATTAGTCAATCCTCACCCACTCCTGGCACATCCCAAATCCACAGAGACAAACCCTGTATCACAGAATCACAGAACATTAGGGGCTGGAAGGGACCTCCAAATCTCAGGCAGTCCAACCCCCCCTGCCAGAACAGGATCTCCTATACCAGATCACAGAGGAACACATCCAGGCAGCTCTCAAATATCTCCAGAGAGGGAGACTCTACAACATCCCTGGGCAGCCTGTGTCAGGCTTCTGGCACCCTCACAGTGAAAAAAATCCTCCTCATGTTGAAATGAAACTTCCTATGGCTCAGCTTCCACCCATTGCTCCTTGTGCTGGCACTGGGCGTCACCCAACCAGAGCCTGACTCCAGCCTCCTGGCACTCACCTTTACATATTGATAAACACTGATGAGGTATCTCTCAAAGTCATTTTGTTTCTGAACACTCATCTCTGTGTAATGAAACTAATCCTGCAATCATGCTCCTAAACACTTCCGACATTCTCCTCCTGGCTTTATTACTTCTCTCTTCTCCAGAAGCTGAGTTTAAGCAGTGGCCTACAATGAACTGCATCCAGGCTGTTATCTGACTTCTTAACCAACAACAACTGCTAATGCTGCATCTTGATAGACAGTTCTCCTGCTGGGACAGCCCCCACTCTCACACAGGCTGTGCTGCAGCTCTTTTCTTCAGTGAGAGAATGTAAGACTGGCAGCAGAGCCCAGTTTTGTGGCTGCCAAAAAGAGAGAGCGCTCTGGGGAAGAAATGAAATATTGCTTGCCTCTGCCTTTGCACAGCTGCTGTTTTCTGGGATGTGTTGACTTAGGAAAGTCTTTCTTTGTGCAGTCCTCTTTCAGATGCTACTTAAGTGCAAATATGGGCTGTTAGTTCAAATTTAGTAACAATCAGGATTGATGGCAAGTCTCACACTAGGATGCGACAAAGAAATTCAATTACATACATGCACTTGATTTCTATGCTAATAAGACTTGCAGCAGTGCTGAAGAAGCTGCGTTCTTGACTGCAGTGGCAGCTGGGTTTTGTCACTGAGCACAGTGTTGGCAGCATACTAATGACTCATTTCTGACTGCCGACAGCTTCCAGAGTGACTTTGCACAGCGATGTGAAGCCTGGTGCCAAGCCCGCAGCACTCATCGCGCCGTGTCCCAGACCCACTTGAGGTCACTGGGAGCCGCGCTGGGGAGTGCAGCAGGGACAGGCTGTGGGCTAACACGCACTGCAGTGAACTGCAGCGGGGTTGGGACTGGGCAGATGACCCGAAGTTGCTTCCTCACCTGGGAAACAGTGGTACCAACAGGCTGCATTTGTCTTTGCAGCTGAGCTGAAACTGGTGCTAGAAACTGAGAGAATTTACTGTGTGCAAGTTGTGAACAGTGAAAGAGCTGCAGCTCTCACAAAGCCTCTCTGTCTCCCAAGAAGTTGTGCAGGTGGTGACAAGGAGGTCACAGAGTCCTCTCCATCCTGGTCTTGCCGTTGTACCCAGTGTATGAGAGATGTGCAAGCACAGTAAGGTGGAGGTAAGATGGGAACAGTCTCTGAAATATGACCCAATTCACACTCGGGAGGAGTCAGGATATGTACAGAGCTTGAGGGGAAGGCTTGTTAGGAACTGCTGCTTGCTTGGATTTTCTTCCTGGCCCTTCCTGGGGCAGAAGCCTTGCAATGACTCCATCCTCTCTAAGCTCATCACACAGAATCACAGAATTAAGCAGGTTGGAAAAGACCTTTGAGATCATGGAGTCCAACCTATCACCTAACACCTCCTCATTAACTCACCCATGGCACCAAATGCCTCTTGCAGCCTCCTCTTAAACACCTCCAGGGATGGGCACTCCACCACCTCCCTGGGCAGCCCATTCCAATGCCAATCACTCTTGCTGGGAAGAGCTTCTTCCTAACACCCAGCCTGAACCTGCCCTGGCACAGTTTGAGGCTGTGTCCTCTTGTTCTGTCCCTGGGTGCCTGGCAGAAGAACCCAACCCCAACTGGCTACAACCTCCCTTCAAGTAGCTGCAGAGAGCAATGAGGTCTGCCCTGAGCCTCCTCTTCTGCAGGCTGCACACCCCCAGCTCCCTCAGCCTCTCCTCACAGGGCTGTGCTCCAGGCCCCTCCGCAACCTTCCTGCCCTTCTCTGGACACCTTCCAGCACCTCAACATCTACCTTAACCTGAGGGGTCCAGAACTGGACACAGGACTCAAGCTGTGGCCTGACCAGCACTGAGTACAGGGGCAGAAAGACTTCCCAGGTCTGCACCTTCTCCTTCTCAAATGTGTGCAAGTGAAGCCCTGATATGAGGAGATGTAAGTCCCCGGAAGCCACTTTGCACCTCAAAGGCACCCAGACATGAGACTGGAGCAAGATGTTCCTGTCAGATGTGAGCAGGTTCTTTCATTTAAAGAGTGATGAACACAGTAGCCTGTGTCTCCCTCTGCATCTGGCTACTCTGGTGATACAAAGCAGCAATGAGAGTGAAATGAGGCCAGCACCACATGCAGTTCTCTGCAGTCTGCAGGGAGATGTCTTGGTACAGTCCTTTCCTTGGTACATTCCTTAGGTATCTCTTTTAGGAGAATCAAAAGCCAGGTGCAAGTCTGTGAGGCAGTCTGCCTGGAGGTCTCTTGCACTTACAACTATGATTAGATTTTGGGTCCCAGAAGCTTAGAATTTGGGATCTGTGGTGGTGGTGGTGGTGGGGGGTCTTGTGCCATAACATGGATATTCACCCTCTTTCCGAGGACCCTGGAGAGAATTCCAAAGCATATTTCCCACAAGTGTGTGTACTGAGAAGTGAATTATTCAAGACCTGGACTCTGATAATTTTTTATTTAACCTGAAATGTTGGAGGTTTGCTGCTGATCATTGCCCTGTTTGTCACTTGGTGTAACACAGCAGCCTGGCTCCTCCCAGAGCTGAGTGGATGGCAGGCAGTGGGCAGTGGCCCATTGAACTCTGTTCCCGACACACATAATGTTGCCTTGGCTGGGCTTGTGAGGCAGGACTTAGCTAGCTGGGCTGGGACTGGAGCTCACTGATGTCTTGCACAGTTAAGGGATACCACACACTCATGCAGCAGTCAGATGCGTGGTGGCACCTAGTATTTGCAAGGTCCCTCTGACATCATGTCTCTGGTAGGCTTTCACCCTGGTGCCATATTTCACTGTGTGCTGGTTTGAGGCTAATTGGAATATTTTTATGAAAAGAATTATATTATGGGCTGTGAAAAGCAAACAGTGGTGATGTGTGCTGCACTCATAGGCTTGCAGAGATGTATAACAACAAGGACACAAACATAGATAACACAGAGAGTCTGGGTCTCTCTAGCTGCTGGGGTGTGTCTGCTGGCCTCTCTGCTAACCCAACTCACCACTCTGCTTCTAACCCCCCTGGCCCATCCTCCAAACTCATCTTGCATGTAAGTCAGACCCTGGGGTAAACCAGAGGGGTGGGAAGAAGGTGGAAGGGTGGTTGGGAGCCCCTCCTGGGGATTGTGGTGCAGAGTGATTTTGGTGGGAGCCATGTTGGGGAGCTGTGTTGGGGAGAGCTGGCTGCCATCTGCCTGGGGGGCAGCACTGCCAGCCACACTCACGGCAGACACAGGCTTTGGTTTCCCAAAGCAGATAACCTTATCTTGGGGAAACTTGGGTTTGTGGGGGCATCTGAGCCAAGCAGGCAGCCTGTGGCTTTTCACTTTGGTGCTAAAATGAGCCTCTTGGCTGTTTGTCCAGATGCTCAAGGCAACAGTGAGACCTGGAACCTTCATACTGTGTGCAAAAGAAGCTTCTCGCTAGATTCACTCTGTTCTGTGTGCACGCCTGTGCCCACGTGGACTAAGATACACACGTGTGTGTGTGTAGCTATGTGTGCTGCTACTCATTCATAGCAATGGGCAGAGCTGCAGTAGGTACTTCCTTAGATTAAAGCCAGTCACATAGGGAACCTGTAGGTGCAGAACATCTCTGCAGGTTCACAATTCATACTGACAAAGGAAACAAAGAGGAAGGGAGAAGGCAAAAAAGAAAAAGGGCAAAAACTAGAACAAACCAAACCAGCAGGAATTTCTGCATGAAATTCAACAAAAGATGCCAGCGCTGCAAGGGTGACCCAGAGGAGACCTGCAGAGGACAAGGCTTTGGCTCAGAAAGGACAACCCAGATGAGCCTGGCAGGAGCAGGCTGCCGGTGCCTGGAGACAGGATGAGCCCAGCAGGATGGCAAAAACTGGCTCCCCTACAGTCATCGGCGACCCTGGAGGTGCCCTCTAGGGGGGCTCTGGGCAGTCGTGTTGGGGAGGAGTAATTCCCAGAGAATGGCTTTGTTCCTGCCCACCCCTGCAGGCAGGTGGCTTTGCACCTCCCCCGGCTTGGGCTGCAGGCAAAAAGCTGCTGCTGAAGCCACGCAAAGCAAGACAGGATGAGGTATGAGACAAGGGCAGGGACCTGTGTGGCTCAAAGAGTGCAGTGTAGAGCTCTAAACAGTAAAGCTAAACACACAATATTGGAAGAAACTCCTTTTTTTCTTACTTTTATTGTCTTTTATTGTCTTTTTTTTTTTTTTTAATTCTTGGCAATTTTCCAGTTATCTTTGTGCATTTTGACTTCATTAGCTTTTAAGGATAATTTCCCTGAGTCAGAATTGTGGCAAGAACAGGACAGGCTAAGAAAGCCAACTCTACTGGTCTGTGTTCGTGGCGTCCTTACCTCTCGGTAGAACACAAAGCTCCCCTCTGTGGAGAGCTCGGGAGGGGTTACAACAGCTGAGGACCAGGCATGCCCTCTTGTCACCTGCGTGCCACAGCAACAGCAGCAGCAGCAGCGCTTCTCAGTCTGAACGTCAGGGGTTCCAAGCAGGGCTGGTGCTGTAAGTGCTCGGTGCTGCTCTTCCAGAGCTCCTTGTATACAACTGCAGCCTGTTGCCTGTGCCCATCAGACATGGATTTTTTTTTCCCTGCCGGGTGTCTGTCTGAAGCTGATTTTTTGTTTTTAAATACCGGCCAAAGTAGTTGCACTGTTCTCAAGAGTGGAGCCAGCGCACAGCCTACTATTTTCACCTGCGTCAGAGCATCCTGGCACAATTGTTTATCTGTGCAAGTCAGGCACATGGAGAGCCACCTCCAGCCTCACCAACACACGGTAGGAACCACACCGGTGTCTGGCACATTGGTGTCCCTTTACTGCTTGCAAACACCAGAGCAACCCAGATAGCTGCCAGAACAAAGCGCCGTGCCCTGGCTCTGCTCAGAAGCAAGAGGATGCCGAACGCACTGCTGCCAGCTCTCCTGTTGGCTCTTCATTGGCACTCTTGACTGCCCCCCAGAAGGTGTCCCTGCACACACACACCGCACAGGTTATGCCAGGGGAGGGAGAGGTGTGTGTGGGGTTGTGATGGGGTTGGGTTGGTAGGGTTTGACCCCAGAAAGTGGCCAGCAGTTGTGCTTCGAGAGTGCCAAGTTTTCAAAGCTTGGGTGGCCTGGTTGCCTCCCCCGGGACACTCGGGTGGAGCCTTGAGTTACATGGGCAGGCAGTGCCCACCACACATGGCTACTGTGCCTTGCAGGGGGGCTAGTGCCTTGCCAATACATGGAGAAGAGGAACCAGAGGGGAGACCTCAGCAATGGGGATAAAGATGTAAAGGTGAGTGCCAGGAAGCTGGTCAGGCTCTGCTGGGCGATGCTCAGTGCCAGCACAAGGGGCAATGGGTGGAAGCTGAGGCATAGGAAGTTCCATGGTCACATGAGGAGCAATTTTTTCCCTGTGAGGGTGACAGAAGCCTGGCACAGGCTACCTAGGGGGGCTGTGGAGTCCGCTTCCCTAGAAACATTCAAAACCCACCTGGATGCATTTCTGTGTGATCTGCTGTAGGGGTGGGACTGGATGAGCTCTGGAGGTGCCTCCCAGCCCCTAACATTCTGTGACTCTCAGATTCTGTGATTTGGTCTTCTCCTCCTTCTGCAGCACATATTCATCACTTTGTAAGCTCTTCTTTTTGCTCCTTGCTTAGCACTTCTTGCTTCACAAAAGTAATTTTACAAAATTCAGGGGGAAAGGGGAGAGGAGAAACAAAGCACAGGGCAAAGGAAGACATTTCATTAGTGTGAGGGACTTGGCTCCAGACATGTGCCCTGAACAGCAAACCTGTAAATAGAGCTGGACACGAGGCTGTCTCTCCAGTTGTGAGTCCACATGGCACAGCATGTGCCAGGGTGCCTGTGCCTGCAGCAGGAGGGCTGCATGTGACCATAGTGCTGATAGGTGAGAGGAGCTGTGCAGCCCCTGCTCTTCTCCTCAGAGGGGGCATCTGCTGCTCCCTGAGATGATGATGAGTGGTTTCCATCTCTCTTTTCCTACTCTTTTCCCACTTGTAAACCTGGCACCTTCTAGTCAAATCCAGATCTTCACAAGGGTGAGAAGAAAGGAGGTGACGACCAGTGCAGACCCAGTAATTAACGATTGTCCTTGCCAGTCAGTGGTGACTGAAGCTGTGTGCTGGGAGCACTTGGCTCAGACTGTCCAGAACAGGCTCTTTCATCTCACCTACTCACTGGCACGGAACTTTCCAATCAGCAAGTTCCCTCAGTTCTGAATTGGAAGTGCTTTAATTTTGCTCTGGCTGAGGTCCAAGACCTATTTGCAAGGTTGCAAAGGGCGATACTGACTGACTGCCGCGCACATCAATCTCCTGAGGGTAGCTCCATTCACCAGCAGTGTGGTTATGGCTCAGGTCTGGTCTGCAGAGCTCCCTCTAACAGCAAACACATCTCCATCGGAGAAAACTCTCACCGGGAGGCTGCAGGCACTCGCAGGTCTCCAGGCATTCACTCCTTCACCTGACGTGCACAGACAAGATCTGCCTTCAGGAATTGCAGGCCCCTGAAGCTGGAGTAAAGTCTCGAGCAAAAAGGACTTAGGCTGGGGGAAGAGGATCCGGTGAGGGAACGCAGGAGCGCCTGGACACACAGCAGCCTGCAGGGCCTGCCGGGGGTAGCTGCCAGCCCTGAAAGCAGCATTAGTGGTGGGGTGAGGCTGCTCTCAGTCCTCACTGCAGGGACACAGCAACTGGGAGAGGTTACTGACCACTGAAAGGCAGCCAATGGCCTGCTTTCTGCAGGAAGGGCAGAAGAAAGATGCAGGGAGTTGCAAGATGGAAGGAAGATGCAAGGTCAGTCAGCCCACCCTTGGTCATTGGGAGAGTGATGGAACAAATCCTTCTGGGAATCATTTCCAGATGTAGGGCAAGAAAGTGACCATGAGTAGCGAGCATGAGCTGATGAAGGGAGGATCACAACTGGCACCCCAGTAGCCTTCTGCAGAGAGCTGGCAGGCTCGTGGGTGAGCAGAGAGCAGTGTGTTGCTCATCTTGGCTTCTGCAAGGCTTTCAGCACTGTCCTACACAACATCCTGGCAGATAAACTGGCAAAGTACAGGCTGCACAAAACGGCAATGATGAAGGGATGGGACCGGATGGTTTCCAGTGACCAGTTCCAACCTTAGCTTTCCAGTGGTTCTGAAACAGGTGCAGGCTTTGGTCACCCAGCTTAATGCAAGTGATTATGTTTGCTTCTCAGTAGGCACATTTTAGGATTTAAAATACCTTTTGTGTGTTGCCTCAGGCATCACTACAATTTGCTTTTAGAAAAGACTTTTGCCCTGGATGGAAGTGATAATTAAACTTCAAGTGAAGGATGAGGGTGGAGAACAGCAACAGGCAGTGGCAGAGCAGCCTTCTCCCTCATGAAGCCTAGCAGCTGCCTTTCAGGCTGCAGCACCTGAGGCTGCTGTCCTCTCTGAAAGGCCAGGGTGGTGTCTCCAGGCAGCTGCCATGGGGACAGGTGCAGCACGAAGCTGCTTGTAGCCCCGTGCTCCTCAGTGACTGCTGGCCACCAGGCTATACATGAATTGGAAACTCTCTTCAAATACCAAGCAGTACTCCAGGTGAGTTCAAGAGAGATGGAGGTGCTCGCCTGACTGGGTGGTGGGCTGAGGAGCTTGCTGCTCCTGATGCGGGGAGAAAGCTGCCAGCAGTCACCCGCCCATGGCATGCAGCCGGGGAGCTGCTAGCTCGCTGGATCTTCCCCAGGCTCTGAATCTTACAATTCATAAAGCGCAGCCAGCAAGGTGAGGTTAGAAAACGGCCACAAAGGAATGGGAACCCCAGCTGGAGCTGCGAGGCGGAGGTCCGAGCGGATGCCTGCGCCGCGGCAGCTAGCCCGGGGCTGTCCTCCCCAGCTGTGCCCGAGAGATGCGAGCAGGAGCGCCGCGGGGGGATGGTTGCTATGGCTACCCCGGCACTGCCCGCCCAGGCATCCGCCGCTTGGCTCCCAGGGCTGGGAAAGACACACTGCTGCTTTTGAGAGCTGCTGGTGATCTCTCCTGGCCGGCTGGCCGGGGATGATACCCTGCCCTGAGGAGACTCTACCCAGCGCTTTTCGAGCTCTGAGAACGGTTCCATCGGCAGTCCTGGGGACAAAGGCGGTGCTGACTCCTTTCGGTGGCTGTCTTACTGCTACCAAAGGAGGGGTACGACGACACTGCAGGGATACCAATAGGTGCCTAGCACACTGAAATGCCCATCACCTTCAGTAGCAGTCTCACCCTTTTTAGATTTACTGGGAGATTGCCTACTCCTGGCAGGATGCCGCAGTGCTGGACCAGCACCTTCGCAGACAGCAGGGAATGGAAATGCAGAAGCTGCTCTTCGCAGTTGTCTGTTGCTGAGCCCGTGGATGGGCACAGACGGCAGCTGTGGGCATGCACACAGGCATGCTTGTGGAGCAGCCTGCGTTGCTTCCTGCCGGCACACCCCTGCTACCCTGCCTGGGACTGCCCTGCCTGGGACTACCCTGCTGACCAGCGGTGCCTGGGGCAATGCCACAGGTGGTGAGCAACAGCACCAAGCACTGACCTGTAGCGCATGTGCTAGAGAAACTGAGCTAGGAAAACCCTGAGAGGTAGTTGCTTAAATGTTAAGAATCAAACCAGATCTCTTTGCTGGGGAAATGATCAGAGAGAGTTTACATTCTCTTCCACTCCACTCATCCCCACTGTGAAGAGTTTTTGATTTAAAATCTGGTCTGGCAAGCAAAAGGTTCTACCAAATGTTATTTCTCTTGCTCCTAGGCCATCTCTTAGTTCACATTTTACATTGTTATGACTGCCCCATTAAGTGTTTTATATATAGCTATTCCTCTTTGGAAAAGTCCTAGCCAAGCAGCACTCCTGATGGACACACAGCTGACATGGGTGGGCTCTGTGGAGCACTGAATTGAGCTATGCAGGTGAATACAAAAATAATCTCATTCACAGAATGTTAGGGGCTGAGAGAGACCTCCAAAGCTCATCCAGTCCAACCCCTGCCAGAGTAGCATCACCTAGAGTAGGTCACACAGGAACACATCCAGGCAGCTCTGGAATATCTCCAGAGAGGGAGACTCCACAAGCCACCTGGGCAGCCTGTGCCAGGGCTCTGTCACTCTCACAGGGAAAAAATTCCTCATGTTGAAATGAAACTTCCTATACCTCAGCTCCCACCCATTGCCCCTTGTGCTGGCACTGGGCATCACCCAGCAGAGTCTGGTTCCAGCCTCCTGGCACTCACCTTTGCATCTTTATGACCATTGTTGAGGTCACCTCTCAGACTCCTCCTCTCCCAGCAGCACAGCTCCATCTCCCTCAAGCTCTGCTCCTAACAGAGCTCTTCCATTCCCTTCAGCATCCTTGTGGCTCTGTGCTGGACTCTCTCCAGCAGGTCCCTGTCCCTCTGAACTGGGGAGCCCAAATCTGAAGGCATTGCTCAAGATGAGGTCTCAGCAGGGCAGAGCAGAGGGGCAGGAGAACCTCCCTGGATCTGCTGGACACACTCTGTTTAATGCCCCCCAGGACCCCATTGGCCCTCTTGGGCACATTGCTGCCCATGAATGTTCTGCACCAGCACTGCCAGCTCCCTCTCCACAGGGCTGCTCTCCAGCAGATCACCTCCCAGCCTGTACTGCTGCAGTTTATTATTCCTCCCCAGGTGCAGGACTCTGCACTTGTCCTTGTTGAACCTCATTTGGTTTCTCTGTGCCCAGCCCTGTCTGCCCAGGTCTCTCTGGATGGCCTCACAGCCTGCAGCTGTCTCAGCCAAGCCTCCCAGTTTGGTGCCATCAGCAACCTTGCTGAGCAGCCTCTGTCTGTGCCCTCAGCAATGGCATTGATGGAGATGTTGAACAGCACTGGACCCAGCACTGATCCCTGTGGGACTGCACTGGTTACAGCTCTCCAGTTGGACCTGGCACAATTGAGCACCACTCTTTGAACCCTCTCTTGTAACCAGCTCCTAATCCACCTCACTGCCTGCTCTTCCATTCCACAGTTGCTGAGCTTGCTCACCAGGATGCCATGGGAGATGGTGTCAAAGGCCTTGCTAAGGCCAAGGCAGACTACATCCACTGCTCTCCCTGAATATACCCATTCAGTTATGCTATCAGGTTAGTCAAGCATGATTGCCCCTTGGTAAATCCATGATGACCATTCCTGATAACCTTCTTCTCTTCCAAGTGCCTTGAAATGCCCTCCAGAAGGAGCTGCTCCATCATTTTTCCAGGGATGGAGGTAAGGCTGAGTGGTCCAGAGTTCCCTGTAACCTCTTTCTTGCCCTTTCTGTAGACTGCAGTGCCATTGGCTCTGCTCCAGCCCTCAGGCACCTCTCCTGTCTGCCACAGCTTGACAAAGATGATGGAGAGAGCCAAATCAACAACATCAGTCTCCAGCCCTGACTGCTAACGGAGTGGACAAGGAGAATTAAGAACAACTTTAGCTGGAAAAGGCTTTGTTACCAAAGCAAATAGGATGTGATGTGCTAACAAACAATGATCCACATCCTAGGCATGTAAGTGTGATGCACGTGTAGGCATTCAAGTATTCTTGCCCGTTTCTACTTGTCACCATTTCTGAGCAGATTGGGTTCCTGCAACCAGTCTTGGCACCGCAGCTGCTGGGCTGCAGGCAACATTGCCTTTCTGGGCAGGAACAGGCTGGAGTTGCTAACAGTGCAGCTTAGCCTGATTGCTGGGGTGCTGAAGGGCAAAAGGAACAGTGTCCCTCCTGCAGAACCCTTCCCATATTGCAGCCTGTTGGCTGACTTGTTCAGTTTCCACAATGGGGTCACACCACAGGAACATTATCTTCAGATGTCTGATTTTTGACTTGGGAAATTGTTGGTTTCAGCTTCTCTGCCAGATGGCAGAGGAAAGAGCAGCCTGTGCTTTGTGCTGAGCCTTTGTGTGAGAATCTGAGGAAGTGGAGCCCAATTAGCATAAAAAGCCACTGTGATCTTCCAGAATCTGGGAGTGGGAAGCCATCACCTGCCTGAAATAAAATGAACTGCAGCTGTAAATCAGAACACCTCAGTAAATGGTACCTAGCTGAGCCCACAGCCTCAGAAGCAATCAACCGTCGCAGATGACAGCAGTGAACCATTCTTGCTCTAGTGTTGGGCATCTTGACTCCATCACCTCTCTGGGAAAGACTAAAGCCTGCCTTCAGGAAAGCCACCATCTACTGCAGCTATCTCACAGAATCACAG
>VWYK01115372.1:5300-18419 GCA_013399775.1 Semnornis frantzii | reverse complement strand
GCTGCATTTCTAGCTATCCTGGTTTGGTTTCCCTTCCCACACTCTTTTAGAAGGACAGCATTTTGAACTGTTTTGCTGTTGTCAACACATGCTCTCTACCTCCCAACAGTGATATGAGCCACATCGTGATTACTGATGCGCTTCGCGTACAGATTTCTCAGAGGAAATATGCCTGGCTGTTGCTTTTCTTCCTTTTTGCCTTCCACAATCCCAGCCCTTGTCTATGACAAGAGAAGCCAGCAGACATGATAGGCTCTGAAAGTCCTGTTCCTTTCATACTCAAAGCCATTCACATTCTATTTAACCTCTTTTCTGCACAAAGAAACAATCCAGTGATGCTATATCCTACAGAATGATTCAAGGGTTAAAAAAAAAATTAGGTTTTAACCCTGTCATAGTTTATAATTAAAGCCTTTGTGGACTCAGAATACAATAGTTTAAGTAATGTACAGGGATCATTTTGAAGTGAGACAAAAAAGTGAGTTGAAAGATAGACAAATATTCACCCTGTCTTGAAAAAAAGCATAGAGTTGAAAAACATACCATGTCTATCAGCACAGCTCAGTACAAGAAAAAATTTACAGCAAGCTACAAGTGTCATCAAATCACAACTACATATCCATGCAAATGAGTAGCAAATCAAGTCTGTCCAGAATTCCTTTTCCTATTTACCTCCCAAGACACAGAATTATCCACAGATATCAAATGATAGTCACTTGCAACACCACTCTTTTTTTTTCTTCTTTTTTAATTTAATCCAAAGAATGTTCTCTTCAGACTATGTAGAGGTAAGTACTTCAGGGAAGTTTGTGTCTTTTATTATTAGACCACAGCAGTTCTTTCTGTAAAGCTCTTCCTAAAGAGCTACCACTTTTGTGCAGCGTAATGAAATGTATTCTGCAAAAAAGCTTTTTGGGTTTGTCCTTTGAAAAGAAGCCACAGAACAGGTGTTCCTCCTTTCTTTGTTTACCTGAGCTGACTACTTTCTGCCTAAAATCATATCCTTAAGAAAACAAATGATGGAACGCGTAAGCATTTGCCTGGAAAATTTGATATTAGGTTAAAGTCCTCTCTTGTTAAACCAGGAAAATGCTCCCATTGACTGCATGCAGGGTTCTGTTAGCACAGCTGTGAATACTTCAGGGAAATGGGAGAAAGAGCCACAAATAAAGAATTAGCAATTACTATCTAGCTCATAATGAAACATACACATATGCTCCAATCAACTTAATAATTCTCAGTCTAAAGAGGCAAAGATTCATAAAATACTGGTAAGTTAATTTAATAGTTCCTGGTGGTTCTTTAGCATCTTCCAGCTGGGAATTTAATTTCTCAGAGTGATTAATGTCAGCCTCAAAAGAAAGCACGGGGTCAAAAATTACTCCAAGTTTATGAACTCAAACTCCAGACAAAACAGAATGACAATGAAATGAAATAGCCTAGGAGAACAATCAATAATTCTTCTATCTTGTCAGAATTCAGTTCTGCAAAATTAATACCAGATAAGAAATCATGAAACACAGCAAGGGGCACTTGAGTTTACAAGGATTTACGGATTTCTCTCGATATTGCCAAACTGTGACACTGTGTACCTTGAGTATGGACCTATTAGCTAGAGGCAGTAATTTTGAAACAAAATAGGACCTTCAATAGATCCACATAAACCCATGAAATAATTAGAGCTGTAACTGGAAGCACAGACCCTGAAGTAATACAGTATGAACACTGAAAAATTATACATTTTAAACTAGACACGTGTGGTGAGAACAATGCCAGTGTAAACGGCAGAAGCAGTGATACCAAAATTTTAATGGATGAGACTATCAAGATGGCAAACTAAATCACACATCTATGTTGAAAAAAAAAAAAACCAAAAAAAACAAAACAAACCCACAAAACGACAAACAAACAAGCCTTTGATATTCCCAGTAAGACACAAACTATCAGACATTTCAGTTTTTGTGTTGGTAGATACAGAGCAAGACTGAAATGGCAAATGGAAGAAAACAGTTAAGTCACCCTCGAGAAAGAAAAACTACAGTGCTGGAGATGGAGAAATTAGACTTCATGTAGCAAGGGACTCAATTATCATCATAGCAAACAGCTTGAAAATGGAAGCACAGATGATGAAGAATGCATTGTGTCAGATTTACTTGTGGAAAGTTTCCCAGGTAGATCATTGCTGACTAGGTCACACCTTCAATGTCTCTTACAGCGCTGCAAGAGCAACAGCTTGAAAGGAAGAAAAGTTTCATCAGCAAATGTTGATTGTTTGTCATAACTTCATTAAATATGTTGGTGCAGCTGCTCTGGGCAGAAAATAAAAAAAATACTTCTGAAGCAACATTATACATATCATATGTTCCCAGAGTGATTGGTTCCATACTGTTGGGGCCCTCAAGCGCCTCTAGCAGAGTTCTTCAGCAAAATTTAACGTGTCAAACTAGATAAAAGTCAGAAGTAGATGTTTTATCCCTCTGGGCTAGGACAACTGCTATCCAGTACAGAAACTGCAGCACGGAAGAGGATGTCTTGGCTTTGATCTGAGCACTGCATGTTCCCACAGGCTGACATAAGAGTATGAGGCCTGAGCCCAGTATTGGCTATTAGCAGCCCTCCCTAAACTCCTGCATGCCCTGATACCCTCAGGGTTCCTCGCTGAGTTATTATAGCTGAGACTTCAGCCCAGAAGTGCCTCAGTTCAGTGGCAGTGAGGCCAGCAGCTCCCAGTCCTTGATGGGTGCTGCAAGTGGACAACAGGCTATTGGAGCAGGCATGCCCACAGACAAATCAAATGTCCTGCAGCAATATTTTTATTACCTCTTCAATCAGGAAGCTTATAATAAGCTTAGGGCTCAAACTGAAAAGTTTAGCTCACTGCAATGAATCTTTAAATCTAAATACATGGAAGAGGATGTAAGTTTACCACATCAGACTGTATCAGAAGATGAAGCCACTGATAAAGACAAAGCTGTTGAACTGCACCTGTACACAAAATCTTTCAGTTTCAACCAACCTGTGGCCTCACAATTCAGTGAGATTTTGTTACTGGCACTTAATTCAAAAGTTTGCTAATTTGCCTCTTCCTCATATTATGGTATTAAGTATTTCTAGGTATGTTCAAGGTTATTTGAACTAGTATACTGAACTTCTACTATGCAACAGACCAAAATGTAAAAAACACTTAGTATTGTTACAGCAGTAAAAGTACAGTCTTTTTACTAATTTTGATGGGAATACAGGTATGAAAGATTACGGGAACAGGAGAAAAGAAAACTATACATGAACATCTAGAGAAAGAAAAGCTTATTTATCATACTAAAGGTAATTAATTATCTTTCATTTTAGGAGGCCAGGCTACAGAAAATTCCTGGAAAAGCACTGTAATTTCAGAAGGTGCTAGATACGGGGGGAAAAAAAAAAAAAAAAAAAAAAAAAAAAGAGAAAAAAAACATTGAAAAAANGCTAGATACGGGGAAAAAAAAAAAAAAAAGAGAGAGAGACTAACACATTGGATCAAATAACATATCCAGCTGGGGACTGATCTGACACTGAACACTAGGTAGAAAGTTTTATTACACCAATTGAATATTTCTAATAAAAGAAAAATCTCAAAATATAGTGAGGAAGTTTGAACTTTACAGTAAAAGAAACAGTACTGATTTTACCAAATTCAGTTTAAACTGAGTTTACAAAACCTGAATAACTCTCATTGCTCAAGTTTTACAGTTTGCTTAACTGTACTGCCACTTCCGGCGGCACCCAACTCTACTGCCACTTCCGGTGGTGGTATTCTACAACTGGAGAGTGACCAAGGACATGAGTTATGATCTTTGAAGTATAATGCTAAAGATAAATGATCTATAACTACTCAAAACTGACTCAAAGCATTAAGCAAGACAAGGAAGAACAGCTTGCATCTCAAATGAAGACCCTTCAGCAGAAGTTCCTAAAATGATTAAATGATTTAGAAGTTTTTCTTAGCTACAAAAGACTAAGCAATAATAACAGAGGCATCTGTCACTAGAAATAATATGATAAAAAAGTAAGTCTGTTTTCCCCATAGCTTTTATTCTTCTAGATGGCTATAGCAAAAAGGTTGTGTTTTTGAAAAGGTATTTAGCCTCAGAAAAGAATGCGCTGACACATACAACACAAAGGAAGTTACATTCAGTGATGAAAGATAAACTGGGTAAAAACTAGAAAGAAATAATTTTTTCCATGATCACTGACTGAATGTTAAGTCTTACAGTAACTGGCACCCATACTTAGGAAGGCTCCCTAGGTAAGCTTCTATTTAAGCTTTTCTAATCAGCTTGAAACTTGAACATAATTATGTTTGACTAGATTCAGTCCTGAGTGTGTCTCAGGGTCCTGCCCCCCTAGTCATTCCTGTCAGAGTGACAGACAAAACCTTCCCTGGTTTCATTGTTGCCTTCCACTGTAGATACCTCTCACAAGACAACCCAAAGAAAAAAAGTTGGCATAGAGTAAAATCTTGTCCTAACAAGCAATCAAAACATAACATCTCCTGTCCAATGATTCAGACATAGCTTTGAGACTCCTTCCATCATTATTTCTTTGGTTAAGGTTAGCAAGGGAATTCAGACAACAGTAATGGAGGATACCCAATTGATGCAGACTATGTGATAACAGAAATCTTATTTTGCAGACAATCACATCAAAGTAAAACATTTCCAAGCCCTTCCTCATTCCAGTCAGCTGCATTTACTAATGTATATGTCATAATATGAATCAGTAATGTGACTACAAATTACATATTTCATAAGTCTAAATTATTTCTGTTCCACATTTTGAATAATTGTAAATATTCCTATACTTGAAACTAAAAGGCCATTCATAAGAAGATAAAAAAAGAAATCACTTGATGAAAAATGCTATAGGCTCATGGAGATTTTTCTGATGATATAGTATCAAAGAAAATCTAGTTGAATTTCAACTGACCCCTCATTTATCATATCCTGTGGGTGAGTCAGTTAATGACTATATTGATTGTCTTTTGTGTTCATTCTTACATATATCATCCAACCAAGGTGAAAGTTACCATAAGATATTAATTTTAGACAAAATATTTCAATGACAAATGTTTGAAACTGAAGTTAAAAATTATTATGCGATAGATTTCCTCTACTGAAATTATAAGACATATTCATATAATTGCAGTGTGAAATATCCCATAACACATGCTAGGTGATGCCTGGAAGTAGTGTAATAACTAAATTTAACTTCAACTGAATTTTAGCAGCTGAAGACCTGATAGGTGCTAAGTACCAGTTTTACGCTAAGCCCAGGAGCAGTGGATTGCTTGGGAATCTTTGATCATTCAGAGAACAATGTGAAATAGGTACCTGAGACCACAGTTTCTCAAGCCTACCAGTATTTTAAGATAACTAAGAGGGGAAAATATTCCATTTCTGTGCACACCTGATTTCACAGGCATCTTACAGAGTTTGTTTTTTTTGCTGTGACTGAAATGTCAAGAACAGAGCATGAATGACAGCCCACTGTTTGGGAGAAAAGCTGATCAATGAGAGAAATGGAAACGATCTTTCTTCTACAGGGAAAAGGGATGCTCTGCACTTTGTGCAATTGGCTTTAATGGGTAAGGAAACAGGGAAGACTGAGTTAATATATGACTAAAACACAGCACAACATATTTAATACTACCCTATTAATGCAATATGTCTCTTCAAAGCTTTTCAAAGAAAGGAAGAAGCAAGAGAGGAGAGACTGCACACATTTGGTGCAGTCTGTAGCTCCTTTAAGGAAACAATTGATTTTTATTACTAGAAAAACCGAAAATATATCTGATGAAAAGAGAATCAGATCTCCCACGGCAAGGACTCAGTAAAATCCAGCTGGTGTCTCATGCAGTGCTCAGCCACGGGGAAAATCTGGGTTTGAGAAGAGCCCCAGACCACTGTAGCTGGGTCTGGAGCCCCGCAGAGGTCAGGGAGGTGTGGAGGTGCCTCCTAGAGAGCATCCTCGGGGCCTGACAGAGCTGGGTCACAGCTGCTGCTGCTGTTGCTGGAAAGGGAGGAGATGAAATTATACCGTGGAGGGGGAAGGCAGGGACGGGAGAAAAGCAAAACGTCTGAAGGGATGAAAACACCACAGTTAACTTTCATCCCTCTAATATTCTCAGGAATTGCTTTAGGGGGATGAAAGCCATCCCTTGAAAGCCTGATTCCTCTGTCTTTTTGCTTTGCAGGCTTCTACTGAGAAGGGAAATAAAATGATAATGACCAAGGATGGAAAACAGTACAAACTGTTGCCTGAATCCCAATGAAATTAATGCAGCCAGATACACGTTCCTCCAATAAACATGGTAAGCAGCTGTTTTACTCAGTATCATCAAAATAGAGGCAGCTAGATGACATTCCCCCCTCCCCATTCCCTCAACTAAAAATCTTTGCAAGTAAAAAGACTCTAGTACAGTCTCAGAGTCACAAAGACACAAACTTGAAACTTTGGGAATTGTAGAACTGAAGCTGCACAATTGATCTTATTACAGCTTCCCTGACTTATGTCTTAAGTCATTAATTCCACAGCCAATTGAAAGTAATCTCCCAGAGTAGAGAGTAGATGAACAGCCAACAAGCAATATACAGTGTTTGGTTTTTCCTTCCTACATTCTTAATAGCACCTATGCCAAATATCACTCTAGTGATGGTTTCATTTTGCTAATGCCCTATAGTAATTGAAGTCCAAAGTTTTTGAGATATACAAAGGAATAAATAGACTAGAAATCAGATTTCTTCAAAACCAACAATTTTGCAGATACCACTGCTGAACATTCAGCAAATGTAAATTAGTAATTTTTGTCCAAAACCCTGTAAGTTGGAGAAGGAGATAGAACTGGAGAAGTATTCCATTTTATAGATGGAGACCTGAGATGCCAATGTAGTCAGAGACAAGTTCTCTGAATTCACTCTCTTCAGATTTCAACCACTGTGGCCTCTAGCTTCAGGTTTAAATATCTGTAATGGTAGAAGTATTACAGAGAAGAGGACACCAGTGATGTCTCAATACCCTGGTGGTGAATGTGGTTTGAAGTTTTTAGCCTACCTTCTGATAGTAAGAGATTGACTAGTTTCAAAATTTTACCCTAGCTAGCCCAAGGGATTAGGCAAGCAAAAAAAGTTATACAGTCCAAATAGAGATCTTTTTGCCTTCATGAATATTACTAGACCACACATTTGATTAACTTACAGAGGAGAATTTTCATTTACTAGGAAAGAATTAGTAAGCATGAAATATATTTTCACTTCCATCAAATGTGTTTAAATTATATAACAGTTAATCTGAAATATTTTCAATAAGACTCCTATTTAATGACTACTTTTCCAAAATACATTTAAATGTTATACTCAGTCTTTTAAAAAATCTAGGCTTATGTGTGCAGGGCTAATATGAGATCAAATATAAAATAGAGACTTTGATGGCTGTTTCTTCTTTCTTCTTTCCAGTCCTTCTCCCAAACCATAAGCCCTGTTACCATTTGTAAGTAGCCTGTGCTAAGGCAAAGTTCTGTATGTGTTGCAGAAAACGAGGTCATGTTGACAAAGATTAATTTTATTTAAAGTAAATAGTTTGTGACCAAGACCAATTGCTTGGGAAGAAAATGGAAAAGTTATTGTAGAGAATGTTTTGGCTCCTGGAATCAAGATAGCTTAAATGGTGAATGGTGCCACTTCCAGTTGGTGGTCAGTCACTAGTGGTGTGCCCCAGAGATCAGTGCTGGGCCCAGTTCTGTTTAATATCTTCACTGATGATCTGGATGAGGGGATTCAGTCCACCATCCGTAAGTTTGCAGATGACACCAAGTTGGGAGCATGTGGCAATCTGTTAAAGGGCAGGAGAGCTCTGCAGAGGGACCTGGACAGGCAGGACAGACGGGCACAGTCCAAGTGCCAGGTACTGCACTTTGGCCACAACAACCCCATGCAGCCCTACAGGCTGGGGACAGAGTGGCTGGAGAGCAGCCAAGCAGAGAGGGATCTGGGGGTACTGGTTGACAGCAGACTGAACACGAGCCAGCAGTGTGCCCAGGGGGCCAAGAAGGCCAATGGCATCCTGGCCTGTATCAGGAATAGTGTGGCCCATGGGACCAGGGAAGTCATTCTGTGCCTGTACACAGCACTGGATAGGTCTTGCCTTGAGTACTGTGTCCAGTTCTGGGTCCCTTAATTTAAGAAAAATATTGAGGTGCTTCAACATGTCCAGAGAAGGGCAACAAGGCTGGTGAGGGGCCTGGAGCACAGCCCTACAAGGAGCAGCTGAGGGAGCTGGGGTTGTTCAGTCTGCAGAAGAGGAGGCTCAGGGGAGACCTTATTGCTGTCTATGACTGCCTGGAAGAAGGCTGTAGCCAGGCAGGGGTTGGTCCCTGGCACCCAGGCACCCAGTGACAGAACAAGAGGACACAGCCTCAAACTGCACCAGGGCAGGTTCAGGCTGGACATTAGGAAGAAATTCTTCACAGAAGGAGTGACTGGCATTGGAATGGGCTGCCTGGGGAGGTGGTGGAGTCACCATCCCTGAAGGTGTTTAAAAGGAGTCTGGATGAGGCACTTAGTGCCCTGGTTTAGTTAATTATGAGGGTTAGGTGATAGGTTGGACTCAATGATCCTAGAGATCTTTTACAACCTGCTTAATTCTGTGATTCTGTAAAGGAAAGGAAACCTTAAGGAGAGATAGATGTTTTGAAAGACTGCTAGCCTAGAAACCATTTGGCTGCTAACTCGTCGTACAAAGAATCTTTTCTTGATGGATTATCACAATCTGATTAACAGTACTCAAACCCAGACAGGTACTAAGATATCAGAAATCTCTGTGGATCTTGCCCTGGGTCTCTCTCACTTTATAAAATGGGGGAAAAAAAATAATAAAAAAAAAAATTCTGTATTGTGAACTATGCATTTCTTCACATCAAAATGTCTTACAGTCTTTGTTGCTACCATGAAGTACACGATCAAAAATGCCTCGGCAGTAACCTCATATTTGACAAGTTCTGAAACAAATTAATCTAAGACATTTTTTAACCACTTAACCTTCTTAACCACTAAAAGAACTAAGTACAACTCTTACTAACTCTTATTAATCCTATCCTTTGAGGAGAACACTGTATTTGCATTGTAATGACATCTTTGGAAACATCAGCTGTAGCACCCTACTGACAAAAAACAGTTTTATTAAGTTTAAATTCACCACTATCCTTGAAAGCTGGCATTTTGTTGAACTTGTAAGAATATTCTGTAAAATAACTGCTTCTTTCACACACCACCATTCATGTTTTAGAGGCAACAGCAGGGGTTTTCTTTGACATAAAGATAAATACTAACATATTAAGTGTTAAAAAGTGTTCTTTCTGCCAGTTTCTTAAATGGCCAAGTGACAACTCAAACTTAGAAATTCAACCTTCTTAGTAGGAGACTCCTAAGCTACAAAATCTAACTTCACCTACCAAGTATGAACACCACACCTTAAAAGATTAGGTTTGGTCATTCCTATAAACTAATATAAAAACGGTGCCTGCTACATCTTCATGGTACAGAACCCATGAGCAGCATTTAAATCTGACATTTTGCAATGCCTTGCAAAATCATTCTGAAATGATACAATCTAGAAATAATTTCATTCTTTCCGGTGTCTTGCTGAATGCAAATCCCACATTTGCAGAAACCTAATCAACTTCTAATACTGTTGACTTAGGTTCTGCTAATTTGTATTATGAAACAGACTGCAAAAAATAGTGTTTTTTAAAAGTTCTCTATTGCACAGAGGCACCCCTTGCCACCACACTGTCTTGTGGGACCATATGTAGGTGAAGAAGCCACAACAGCTAGTTCTTTTGTAGTTTAAAGAACTGGTAGCATTTTAAAGCCATCGAAAAATCTAATTTGCAAAGAGTAGTGATGTGGCTTAAATATGTTTGCTTCACCAAGTTGGGTTAGCTGCAGCGTGTCCAGTGTATTCTTACAACAAAGAACTTAAGAGAAACAAATTTCTTGGCATCTACAAATGCTACATAGAGTTTCCTTGTGTCACTGCTGTACAATACAATTATCTTCCTTCCCCTCCTTCCCCCAAGTTATTTACAGTATACTGACATTTTTGCCAGTTGTTTTTCTCTTCCAAATCTGGGAAGAGGAGAGTTAAATTATTTTTGAGTCCAGAAGCAGAGAAAAACAATTAGTTTAAAATACCAGCTATAGTCTTAAATGGCTTTTCCAGGCATCAAAACTGCACATTATTAAGGCCTAGTGTAGTGGGACTTTCCATGCCTTGAGGCTAATGCTCTCCCCAAGCGAAGCTGAGGATCCATCCTTTCTCATGTTTTGATGTTCCTCTTTCTAACCTTCATGGTTTGTTAGCCAGATGACCTTCAACTTTTGATCCTGGAAAGACTATTAGCAGTGACTCCAGGAAATCTGCCTCAATAGCACAGCTTCATGGGAGCATTCCCAGGTGCAGTATTAAGTGCAACTTACCACCTTATTCCACAATTACCAATGGAATATCATACTAGGCTCACAATACATACATACAAATACATTACAAAAACATGCAGATCAGTGGCATTTAGTGCAGATAAGTCATGCCACAACCATAATGCTGCTGTGACATACTTTTATGCATGTATTCACTGCTTATACTAACCCAAAATAGGATTTGTGTAGGTACTTCACTTAAAACAAGATTTTAGTACCATGACTGGGGAGCACTTTTTTAAAAGAAGTTACAGAAATCAATGACAACCTAGAACAGAAATGATCAGTGTGTTGCAGCAGCTTTTGTTGAATTGGGATTTGTACTGGTTTCAGCTAATTGGAATATTTTAATAGAGAAAATTATACTATAGGATGTGAAAAGGAAACAATGGTGATGTCTACTTCACTCATAGGCTTGCTGAGATGTTTAAGAATAAGAAGTCAAAACAAAAGATAACACAGTGTCTCAAGCTGGTAGTCAGTGCCTCTCTGGGCACAANGTCATTTTACGAAGTGTGGGGTGGCGGGGAACTCCCAAACCGTCACATTTTCTAGACTACAAATGGGTATTTCAAAATATGATACAGGTTTGTAATGACAGGATGAGGAGCAGTGGGTTTAATCTGGCAGTGGGGAGATTTAGACTGGATGTTAGGAAGAAGTTCTTTCCAGTGAGGGTGGTGAGACACTGGCACAGGTTGCCCAGGGAGGTTGTGGCTGCTCCCTCCCTGGAGGGGTTCAAGGCCAGGTTGGACAAGGCCTTGAGTGACCTGTGCTCGTGGGAGGTGCCCCTGCCTATGATAGGGGGTTGGAACTAGATGATCCTTGAGGTCCCTTCCAACCTTACCATTCTATGATTCTATATGTCTGGTAAACAATCCAATACTTGCCATGTTTGCGGTATTATTGTAATATCAATAATAAATATCATCCTAAGTGCTTGGAGCTGTTTAGAAGAGCTGGCAGTGAAGAATTCAAAATTTCTCACTCTTTTTCACTGTAATTCCCACCAGTTCTTCTCTTCAAGAATCTCTGTTGCACTCCTCATTGGTGTGCTCTGAGGGATTTCTTTTAGGATAAAAAGGCTAAAGAAAAGCTTTCTATTATGAGAATGTATTACTGGTTATATTGAGCTGTATTCAGTGAAGTTGTAAATTGAAGATATACCTAATGTAGTGTGGTTGTATCTAGATATATTTGAAAGCAAGTCTTAAATAATAGTTTGGGTTGGTTTGGGTTTTTTTGTATAATTAAAATTGCAATTAAAATGAAAGCATGTGCCCAAGACAAGAAGAACAAGGAATATAACAACAGAAAGTCCAAAGAATAGGTCAGAATAATGCATTTCTTGAGGCATTTAGGACAAAGCAGTATTGGTTTACTGAGTTTAAGGAATTTGAAATCTGTGTCTCACACATAACACACCACGATTCAAACCAGCTGACCTTTCCTTACAAAGAGTTAAGAAATCACGTTACTGATGATTACACTGACACAACTGTAAGGTGAACCAAAAAGCCTCACCTTGCAAAGACTTTTGTACTTTCCATTATGTTCTGTGGGAAGTCCCACTGACCTCATGGCTTTGAAGATTAAGCAGGCAGCTATGTCTTCTCCTCTTTGTAGTTTAGTTTACTTGTGGTCTACCAAATGAAAAACTAAGAATTGCCAAGCTTAAAACTAAGTTTTTTTTATTTTGAAGCAACTAATTACATGTACACAAAGGGAATGATAGGTAATGAGTAGAATCACAATGATGAAGACAGAAGACAAAAGTTTGGTTTAGGAATGAGTTCCAGCTGTTGACTCATAGAAACATCCCTCAATAAAGTTCCTGAGGATGTTGCATATGGATTCAGTACATATGTGACTGCTGAACAGTCTATGGATTAAGAGCCATAGACACAGTTAACATCTCTCCTGAGCTTTTAAATTCTAATGACTATCAGGTCTGAAAGCTTATCATCTTTTTTATCTCCAATAAAGTTTATGGGTTGTACAATATGCACTTCAAGTCTCTAGAGATTTCCCATACCTATTTTGGCTGTATGGTGCCCTTTACTAGTATTACTACATAGTCAATCATAACAAAAAGGGGGAAAAACATTTTTCAGACTATTTCTGTAAATGTTCAGTAGCTGAAAACTACATATTAAATCTACATAACAAATACCTTCATTACTACTGAGGGAAGGATATAAAAGGTAAACAAAGCATAAAACCTGCCTCTGACTTTCTCCTTCTCTCATTCTACAGTTTTGGTTAAGAGCAAAACCTTTACTGAAATCTCTCCACCATCATTATTAATAGAATTGCACCACTGACAAGATCATTTAAAGCACTATGACAGTCAATGCCTTCCTTTGTTATTCAGTATTCAAATACTTCCTAGCATGATAGGATATAGGATGGGTTAAATGCTCCAGCTTCTACAGAATATTGAACAGATATTTGAACAGCAGTTAAGCATATTCTGCCCCTTTACTCTACTCTCATCAGACCCCACCTGGAGTACTGTGTGCAGTTCTGGAGTCCCCAGAACAGGAAGGACATGGAACTGCTGAGTTGGTCCAGAGGAGGGCCACGAAGAGGATCAGAGGGCTGCAGC
>VWYK01115361.1:0-13524 GCA_013399775.1 Semnornis frantzii | reverse complement strand
TCTTTTTTTTTCCCCTCAAATATTTGTTATTTTAATGCATATAAATATGAAGTCAAAGTCTTGACTTTTTGGGGGACGTTTGCTGAAATCTTCATTCCATCTCCAGAAGGCTGATGCAGATATCAAATCCTTCAAGCTAAGAGGTATGCTGAATGCCAGACAAAAGTTAATGTTCAAGCAACATATGTCCTTCATTGAGTATTTCCAAAGGAAACCTGTATTAGTGGGAGGTGTCCCTGCCTATGGCAGGGGGTTGGAACTAGATGATCCTTGAGGTCCCTTCCAGCCTTACCATTCTATGAAATGCCCTGCTAATACACACTGGACTTGGTTTCATTCAATTTTTCATTCTTTCTCCCACTAACAACAAGTAAATGCATTATTTTTTCCTTCCTTTTTGAAAGGAAGATTAATAAACAAGTGCATTTTTTTTCCTCCTCATTTATTACTCATCCTTTCAGAAGGATCTTTTTTGTCTTCTGTACGATTTCATTTTCCTTTTGCATTCTTCATTGACTGAAAAAAAAAAACAAACCAAAACAAAAAAAACAACTCCAAACTTGCTACATTTAACTTAAGGAATTGAAAACAAGCATTGAGGTCAACAGAATTATGGGGAAGATTCATATTCCCCTAATATGTTGTTAGTTTTTGCTGTTATCCGATTTGACAGTGCTGCTAGCACCCATTTATGGATGTACTTGTTAAGTAAGAGGATATCCATAATTTCAGAGACTTTATAAGAGGCAGAAACATCTGTGGTTCAGATTTGAGCCTCTTTACCTCTGTAGCTTCAGAATTTGAAATGTAACACTGAATGGTTGTCCACTTAATTGGTTAAAAACTTCTCCTCTTGGCGTGAAACCTTCCTCTTTCTTCATGCTGTGTGGTGATGTTGGGACTTGTAGCGGAAGTTTGGAAGGGGACGTTCCACAAAACCAGAGGTGGACTGGGGAGCTCCTGGTATTAAATGAAGTAAAGCACCTTACTTTGGCTCTGGTTTTCGTGTCGTATCAGATACTACACAGATGGTACTGGCTACTTGCCAAGCTGGCTGTTAGTCCAGTCCCTCCAACAGATGCTGGTGGGGTATCTCCAGACCAGTATTCTTTCTCTCTCATTCTCTCTTTTACATTTTGTGCCTTTCTCCCATAGTCAACTGCTGGTTTTTTTTTCCTGTTGTTGTTTGGGTTTTTTTGGGTTTGTTTTTTTTTTTTTTGGCTGAACATTCATGATGCATTTTATGTCATGCCTCAACTTTTACTTTGATCAGGTGTTTCATCTTTTGGAGGGTCTTAATGTCTGCCCAGGGGCTTTGCTTGGCAAACCCTCCTGCCAAGGAGATGTCTGTGTGTCACTACTTACCCACAGACCATCTACTTTTACAGGAGAGATCTGAAGGGCATCCCCAAAGCTCAGATGTGTAAGGAACTCTGACATGCCAAGAGAGTGCCAAAAGATGATCAGAGAGCTGCAGCAGCTGTGCTGTGAGGACAGGCTNAGGTGTCCCTGCCCAGGACAGGGGGATGGAACTGGACAATCTTTGAGGTCCCTTCCAACCTTACCATTCTATGATTCTATAATTCCAGCAAAGCTGTAGTTCAATTTTGTGCACGGCAGTTTCTGCCTTCCAGGCTTTTATAGAACTTGTTTCTAGGCACTTTTTTTGTAACCTCTGCCTACATTACACTCTTGCTTCCTCAACTAATTAATAAAGATAATTTGGAACTCTTGGAAGTTAGTTTCTGTTTGGCTAAAAAAGAAAGTGACATGGAGTCTGTATTTTCTTAGCATAATTGCCATTTATTTAAAATGTAGGGAAGAGTCTGAGCCTCTGAACAGAAGCAGCACATTAGCTCACAGATGGTTTTCTTCTTGCCAAAGCCTCGGGCTAGGGATCCTTCCCTTATCCTACCAGACCTATGCTGCCTATCTTGCCATGCTTTCTCTCCAGAATACATGCAGGCCATGTGAAAAAAAAAAAACCAACAAAACAGAGTATTTTGTGATTGTTCACATAGCAGTATTTCAAGCTTGGGAAACCCATTTAGATTTGCATTCTCTCCAATCCATTTGCTCATTCCCAGCATCAAAAATCTACCTGCCCATTGATTTGCTTCCTTATTAACAGGATCACAGAATTAACCAGGTTAGAAAAGATCTTCAAGATCATTGAGTTCAACCTGTCAGATAGGTTTACAATGGCCTCTGCTGCCTAGAAATTCTCAAAATGAGAAAGTGGTTTTATAGGAATGTTCATCCCTTTAAGAAATGAAAAGGACATTTGGCATGTTCAAGAGCACTTAGCTTGGTGCCAGTGCTTTTGCCTATAGGAGTTTTTGACCCGTGAACCAACACACCATTAGTTCTTTTGGAATACAAAACATCTCCATTCCAGAAAACTCTTGGCATTGTATCTTGGTTTTATTTATGATTTTATACTGGCTTGGACTGCTTTACTCATGTAACTTGGGAATTATCTGTTTCTTTCCTTGTAAAATATCTAAGATGCTAGATAAGCAATAGATAAATATTATTATTGTTGCAGATCATTTTGTGTTGCTGAGTACAAACTTGTATTTGACAGAGAATGTTTTGTTCTACCCTTTTATGCTGTCTGTTGGTATTTTCTACATATAGATTGTGTAAGACCAGCTAACTCTTAGTTATAATATTATATATATACTAATATATAATATACATTATATATTAGATATAATGTGTATATAAAAAGATGTATAATTCTATATATTATATATAATATGCATAATATAAATATTATATGTATAATATACACTATATATACTATACTGTAATATAATATAATATAATAGTATATTATATTACATTATATTGTATCATATTATATTATGTTATATTACATTATATCATATCTATTTGTATTTATATATTTATATAATATAGACTATGTCATCACTAATTACTGATTACTGAGCTGTAAGAATGCTGGTAGGGGCAGATGATGTAGGGTGAGATAGCTTAGATAAAATAAAACCTCTTCCAACACTTTAACACAGCTTGAGGCTCTGAAACAAGCATGAGAGCAGTTTTCATCGTATTTCTGTATCGCTGGGTAATGGTAGGAGGGAGAGTAGCTTGGTTAGAGACAGGCTGGGTGGTGAATGGCTGGAGAGCAGCCCTGAGGAAAAGGACCTTGGGGTCTTGGTTGATGAAAAGCTCAGCATGAGGCTGCAGTGTGTGCATGCAGCCCAGACAGCAACCAAGTCCTGGGCTGCATCTAGAGAAGCATGGCCAACGGGGCAAGGGAGGGGATTCTGCCCCTTTACTCTGTTCTCCTCAGACCCCATCTGGAGTACTGTGTGCAGTTCTGGAGCCCCCAGCACAGGAAGGACATGGAACTGTTGGAGCAGGTCCAAAGGAGGCCACCAAGATGCTCAGAGGGCTGCAGCAGCTCTGCTGAGACAGGCTGAGACAGGCTGAGAGAGTTTGGACTCTGGAGCCTGGAGAAGAGAAGGCTTCGAGGAGACCTTAGAGTAGCCTTCCAGTATCTGAAGGGTNCCTGCCTATGGCAGGGGGTTGGAACTAGATGATCCTTGAGGTCCCTTCCAACCTTACCGCTCTATGATTCTATGATTTAGCCATTTGCACTGAAATATGCCCATGGATGTGATCTGGGAGTTCTTGTACCACCAGTTATGTCAGGGCTCATTTTCAGCTATACCTTCAAAAAGAGAAGTGACACACCCCCCCCTCCACCCACCCCCTCCCCATCTATCTCTTGGTATTTTTTAGCTCATCACCTCGATCACACAAGTCCAATCTGCTGGGGAAGCTGTGGAGGTGCTTGGTCTGAGGAGGGCACCTTGCACATCTCCAAGCGCTCAGGCACTCCCCAGACATGTGAGAAAAAGACAGCTGAGAGCATGAATTGGTGAAAAAAGTTTTCAGATTGTCACTGAACTTTAGTTGCACCAGCAGTGAACCCCTGCAAAAGCTGCTGAGTTTAGTGTGTCACCAACCAGCACCACTTGGTACCCTTTGGTGTCTGCCAGCTTTGCCGGGAGATCTACAGAAGGATTTCAGTAAGGAATCCCATCAGAAGGTAGAATGGAAGCCACAGGAATGAACCCCAAATCCAGCTTGGTTTCCCCTTTTGTGAACCTGGAAAGATTTTCAAGGTTGAATTTCCTAAAATAGCAGCACCTAGCATTAGCTGGAGCTGATTGATGCTGCTCGTTTTACTGATAACCAGGGGAGTGATAGAGGGAAGTTATTGCCCCTCTGTTACCAAATAATTTAGTACAACTAGAAAATCTGTTATTTAGGAGATAATTTTAGTTTGCTTTGAGGTTACAAGGCAATAAATGGCTCCTTGCTCTATCCTGAGAGTTTACCCAGTACATTTATGAGGCTATTCATTGCCCAGTGTACTTAGAACCAAGTTAAATTATCACTACTGTATCAAATCTACATTTAAAAATAAAACATTTTCATTCATCTCTTCCTTTATTTCTTTTATTTCTCTTTTCCTGCCCAGTATAGGAAAGAGCTGACTTCCTCTGTATTGCTTTTTCAAACAGAATCAGAGCAAAACATTTTTGATGTTAATTGCTGCTGGATTTTATTAGTTCCTTGATTTTAATTTGTTAATTTTTAAAAGGATTTTATTTTTTTTTCCCCCTTGGGAAGAAAAACAGGGTCTTGCTACAGTCATTTTAGTTAAAAGGATAATTAATTGCTCTAGTACATAAAGTGAAGTGGTTCACTTACTAAAACACTCTGTTTTGGATCATAACCAACATGCAAAATACTATTTGTATGAAAATTGTCCAAACTTAAGATTGCCTTATGGTAGTGGAAGACATTAGACTGACAGTCCTCTTACCTTTGCTTTCTTTCAACTTAGGTAAGCACAGACACAGTGCAGACAGGGCTGGGATACTTTTTCAGTTGAACTGATATAAAAAGTTCCTTCTGTAGCTTGAAAGAGCTTTCCTCACTTTTTCATACTGTGGAATATCATTTGATTGAATTTGTGTAAGTGCTCTTCCACCTCTTCGTCTATATCACTCACAGAGAAAATAATTTTATCATTTCATCATACTTGGTGTCCCACAGATTTCCTTTTTATTTTACCTGCCTTTTATGGGGGCTGTCTGACACCTACACAGCCGACATATCCAACTGACACCCAACAGGTAACCACTTCTGACAGGGCTTGCAGGCAGCAGTCACAGATCAAACTATCAATGCTGCTGCAGCCGCAGAGCTGGGTGAATGCTCTCTGCCATCCTCTGGGGCTAGAAGAGAGAATTGGCAGCCAGGAATCTTGTGCTTAAATTGTCATTTAATTGTAAAGCTGGAGATCAGGACCCCAGGAAGGTTGTATTTGAGGGATGTGAGAGTGCCAGCATCCATGGTGGGCAGAAGCAGAGCAAACTGGAAAGCAGAGTGTTGAACAAGTGTCTTGCTACTATTGAGTGCTCGCTTTTGGATCCAGGAGCACTTTCTCCTGGGCTGGAATTTCAGTGTTGCTTCTGGCAGAATTCTACACCTACCAAACCATGCCCTCACTGAGCATGCTCTCTCCAGTGCTCTTTGTTGACATCTGTATGTAGTGTATCAGGTTTTCAAAACTTTGGCATTCAAAGTAGCACACAGTAGCTACACATCAGGCGGAAACAAGGACCAAGTGCAGGCTTTCAGATGCTTTTTTGGGGGCAAAATATAGAAGCCCTTTCCAAGGGGAGCTGATGGTGAGGTCGTGTCAGTGACACCATGGCAATTTCCAGGTCACTCATAGAATCATAGAATGGTAAGGTTGAAAGGGGCATCTTAGACCATCTAGTTCCAACCCCCTGTCCTGGGCAGGGACACCTCCCACTAGAACAGGTCACTCGAGGAATCATCCAACCTGGCCTTGAACACCTCTAGGGAGGTTATGTAGCACAGAAGACCTCCAGAGAGGTTGTGGAGCACAGAATCACCCAATATGATCAAAGATCACATTGGGTGATTCTGTGCTCCACAACCTCTCTGAGCAACCTGTGCCAGTGTCTCACCACCCTCACTACAAAGAACTTCTTCCTAACATCCAGTTTCAATCCTCTTCCAGTTCAAACCCATTGCCCCTTGTCCTGGCATTACAAAAGCTTGTCAATAGCCCCTCCCCAGCCTTACTGCAGGCCCCCTTCAGATACTGGAAGGCTACTCCAAGGTCTCCTGGAAGCCTTCTCTTCTCCAGGCTGCAGAGCCCCAACTCTCTCAGCCTGTCCTCACAGCAGAGCTGCTGCAGCCCTCTCAGCATCTTGGTGGCCTCCTCTGGACCCACTCCAACACTTCCATGTCCTTCCTGTGCTGGGGGCTCCAGAACTGCACACAGGACTCCAGCTGGGGTCTGAGGAGAGCAGAGCCAAGGGGCACAATCCCCTCCCTTGCCCTGCTGCCCACACTGCTCTTGCTGCAGCCCAGCACACAGTTGCTGTCTGGGCTGCACTCACACTGCAGCCTCATCTTGAGCTTTTCATCACCCCAGGGCCCCAGGTCCTGTTCCTCAGGGCTGCTCTCAGCCATTGCCCACCCAGCCTGGAGTTGTGCTTGGGATTGTGCCTACCCAGGTGCAGGACCTTACACTTGACCTTGTTGAATGTCATGAGGTTGGCCTGGGCACAGCTCTGCAGCCTGTCCAGGTCCCTCTGGATGGATCCCTGCCCTCTAGCAAGTCGACTGTGCCACACAGCTTGGTGCCAGCTGCAGACTTGCTGAGGGTGCACTCAATTCCTCTGTCCATGTCACTGACAAAGATGTTAAACAGCAGTCATGGATGTGGATGTATTCTAGAGTGTCCATTCCTTCTGGTAAGACCATGGCAACTGGGATTTAGAAATCTGTCACCGCAGTTTGCAGGCTGTGACAAGTGCAATGTTAAACAGATGTGATTGAATTTTGAACATCATTGATATGCCACTGGGAAATGTTCCTAATGTGAATATGTATTGTCAAATATTCTAACCATTAAAGTGGCCATAGACACAGCTAATGTGAACTCTCTGTGTGGGAGGGCATTTGTGTGCATATATAAAAGAGAATGAACTACAAACACAGCAAGGATGCTATGTGGGCAGGTTATAACTCCTCTGTTTCAATAGCACTGACCATCTAATACCAGCCATAAACTCCACTGTGCACATGGAGCATGCACAACTTTAATCACAGTATGTAATTTGGAGGCATGTGTTAGCAATTATATCATCTCATTAGAATGCAATATAATTTTAGCAACAATTCAAGTTTATGTTAAGAGTAATTTTATTTTTTTTTTAAAAGGGAATTGAAGAAGTTCTGACTTGTAGATGATTCACTAAAGAGAACAGTAGGCTCCATTCATTCTCAACGGAGGTTGGGGTTGGGCTCTGCTGCCAGGCNTTGATTGTCTAGGGCTGGGTGCTAGGTTGGGCTGGGTGAGCTTGGAGGTCTCTTCCAACCCGCTTGATTCTGTGATTCTATGATTCTTAAGCATCTCAAGTGTAAGGTGAAGTTTTTTCACATCTTACAAAGATTGCTGAGAACAAGGGTAATGAAGACCTATCCAAGAATTGCTTTAAACTTCTCCAGCAAGATCCCACAGGATCCAGATTTCCCACAGGAACATCAAAAATGGTTGGGGAAAATGTGGAAACTTTTATTCTTTCACAATGGCATTGTAAGGCGACAGCAAAAGGAAACCAGTGGTCATAATTTAAGAAGTAACTTCAGCCTGTACAAGACAAGACAATTGTTAACAAAGATTATTTTAACGCCGAGAGAGTATTGTTGTTATTGCACAACAGCAAAGTGATGTTTCCTTGAACAGCCTCACGTCAGGGATGATTTTCAGGATCTCTTCTTCCTCAACTTCTTGATATAACTAGTCAAGGACCACACAGTACTGCTGCTTGACTTCTTCAACACAGAACAGCCTGCTAAGAGGATGCTTTGATTGATGCTGAGGTACTGTTGGTTTATAGTCCAGTCGCTGCAGTAGGGATGGGAGATTCCTCATGGGCTGTAAAACGGAGTTGTCAAACAAGGAGGAGAAACCATTTCAGGAGGGTTTTGGGCTCCTTCAGAGAGCTCCAGGTCCATGTCTGGGAGTGAGGCACTCCCATCAGGCACCCTTATTAACAAGAAGACATTTTATGTTAGCATGGATCCTACCATGGACCCCACTGAAAGATCACTCTTCTTACTGCACACAGTAATCCATTAGCACAGCCTCTGCACCAGTGCTTTAAAGTATATCCAGCAGAGTGGCTTTGAATGTTTTTCTGTGACCATAAAGAGGGGATGCTCATTTGCAGTAAGTAGCTGTAACTCTGCTGATGTCAGGTACTTTATGTTAGGTTGGCAGGAGTGGGATATTCCCAGATTTGGGGGATGTGGATCACCCAAAGAGCAAACAAAAGACCTTTAGAGGTGCCAGTGGAGGGGCAGGCAGGAGAGATGCAGTGGCTGCTGTGTGTTTAGCTGCTGTTTTGCTCCTTAAAAAGTTGGTGTGATTAAGAGAAAGCATAATGGTGTGAAGACTTACACTAGGCAGCTGTGGCTGGGGAGGCTGCATTCCAGAACATGGGCAGGGATTTTTTTTGCCATGTCCCAGTACTCCCTAATTAAATTTTCATTGAATGGCTGAGTCTGAGTATTATAATGTAATCACTTACAGCTCTTGCATGTAATTCAGTAGAACAATAATGAGTTTCAATGAACAGGCTCCCCCACCAGTGATGAACTCTGAATGATTTTTATGATGAAGAAAAGAACAAAAAAAAACCCCAAAGTCATTTTAGACAGTGGCAGATGTAAGACAGACCATGGCATGCTCAAGATCCGTGCCCATCTATGTATAAATAATAAATACATCTCAGGCAAGTGTAAAACCATTGAAGCATTTGGTGGGGTCATCAGGACAGGAACTTCTGCATACCAGTACTTTAAAAGGGGAGCTACCTCAACACTCAGGCTGCTTACATTGGTGCATAGATTATTCAGTTCTCCTTGCCACAATTTTTAATAGCAGCATTTCCTCCAACCTTACACTTCAGCCAAGAATTTATCTCCAGATTTTCAGATAACAAACTCTGTGAGGGATCTTACACCTGACTAGGTAGGCAGCCTTGCTTGCAGGTGCTCTCAGCCTTTTATTGACTACTGTCTGTGTTTTAGTGAGGGAGCTGCTTGTTGTCCCTCCTCTGGTCTGCCAGTTTCCCCAGGAGTGTTGTTACCTGGGTTCTGTGTTTTCCCCATCAGAGGCAACTGAGCAGCTTGCCAGCTGGGCAAGCAGGAGCCAAGAAATCTGAGAAGCATATTTCTGTTCAGATTGTTCCTACTTTGGGAATATTCTGGAATTTCCAAACTGAAGATGTCTTGGAGTTGGGGGGAGGAAAAAAAAGGGGATTTTGGCTTTTCAGCATTTTTCATGAGTTGGGAGTTCCATTTTTATGCAGTCTCTGTGGTTTAATTATTAATTCCTTGGCAACATAAACTTAGGAAAAGATCAAGAATTAGAAGCAGAAGAAGAGTCAGATTGCTTCATCTGGCATTCTTTGCTTCTGCCCACCAAAGTACAGATGAACTGTTTCACAAAGAGAAGGTCATGCTGCAGAAGATCATCTTGCCAATGTGTTTGTAAAGTTTATCTGGAAAACCTAAAAGCTGAAAGGCAGGCAGGCATTCATTTGGAGATTTCCCTATGGAAAATGGAAGCTTTGTATTCTATCTTGACTCCACTCCATTAAAATGCACTAAATATCATAGAATCATATAATGGTAAGGTTGGAAAGGACCTCAAGGATCATCTACTTCCAACCCCCTGGTAGGCAGGGACACCTCCCACTAGTACAGGTCACTCAAGGTCTCATCCAACCTGGCCTTCAACACCTCCAGGGAGGTTGTGGAGCACAGATTCTGTGCTCCACAACCTCCCTGGGCAACCTGTGCCAGTGTCTCACCACTCCCACTGCAAACAACTTCCTCCTAACATCCACTTTCAATCTCCCCTCTGCCACTTCAAACCCATTGCCCCTTGTCCTGGCATTACAAGACCTTGTCAATAGTCCCTCCACAGCCTTCCTGTAAGTACCCTTCAGATACTGGAAGGCTACTCTAAGGTCTCCTGGAAGCCTTCTCTTCTCCAGGCTGCACAGCCCCAACTCTCTCAGCCTGTCCTCATAGCAGAGCTGCTGCAGTCCTCTCAGCATCTTGGTAGCTTCCCCTGGACCTGCTCCAACACTTCCCTGTCCTTCCTGTGCTGGAGGCTCCAGAACTGCACACAGGACTCCAGATGGGGTCTGAGGAGAGCAGAGTAAAGGGGCAGAATCCCCTCCCTTGCCCTGCTGCCCACACTGCTCTTGCTGCAGCCCAGCACACAGTTGCTGTCTGGGCTGCACTCACACTGCAGCCTCATCTTGAGCTTTTCATCACCCCACACCCCCAGGGCCTGTTCCTCAGGGCTGCTCTCAGCCATTGCCCACCCAGCCTGGAGTTGTGCTTGGGATTGTGCCTACCCAGGTGCAGGACCTTACACTTGACCTTGTTGAATGTCATGAGGTTGGTCTGGGCACACCTCTGCAGCCTGTCCAGGTCCCTCTGGATGGATCCCTGCCCTCTAGCAAGTCTACTGTGCCACACAGCTTGGTGCCAGCTGCAAACTTGCTGAGGGTGCACTGATTCCTCTGTCTATGTCACTGACAAAGATGTCAAACAGCACTGGTGCCAGCACTGACCCCTGAGGGAGCCACTTGGCACTGGTCTCCAGGTGGACATTGTGCCCTTGATCACCACTCTCTGTGTGCCACCATCCAGCCAGTTCCTTACCCAGCAGTGCTCCACCCACCCAGTCCATGTTTTTCCAATTAGGTGTCCAGGATGCCATGTGGGACAGAGTCAAATGCCTTACTGAGGTCCAGCATAAGCTTGTTCCAGCTTTCAGGTAGTCTGGGTTCCAAAACGACAAAGGAAACTTGCTGTAGTCCTTCCTCTATCTGCAGTCAGAATAAACGGTGAATAGAAGCTGGAGTGCTGAGTCTTGTCCAAACACAGGGCTTGGCTCAGATCCCTGTGGTAAGATCTGTCCCCAGGCTTCATGCCCCAAACCCAAACCAGAGAGGGCTGATTTGCCACTGACTGCTTCAACGTGGGCATTACTTCATCGTGTCTTGCAATGACTGCCAGCTTTTGGTGCGAGACGGTGAACATCTAAGAAATGAGAATCATACTGAGGAAGGGAACTGCTGTAGACCATGAGATGAAGGAAGGGAAGCATTTGAGACCAAGTTTTAAGCACAGAACCCTGCCATGTGTATTGGTTTGAGTTTAAGCTTCCCAGGGGACTCAAAATATATCTAACAGAAACCAATACAATAATAGTAGGATGCCTTCCCCTCTCCCACCCCTTTTGGAAAGGAAGAAAGAAAGGAGGAGAGAGTAGGGGAAAAAACACCCAAAGAACAGCCTTGCTATTATTTGGAAGTTAAAAGACAAAGCTTTAACAACAAATAAAAGGTATTTAAGGTAGGGGAGTTACAAATAGGTATAGGGAGGTGTGCTGCTTTGAGGCTAATTGGAATATTTTAATGGAGAAAATTACAGGCTGTGAAAAGGAAACAATGGTGATGGTCTACTTCACTCATAGGCTTGCTGTGATATATAAGAATAAGAACACAAACATAGATAAGACAGTCTCCCAGTCTCTCTCTGGAAACCAATGGGTCTTCTCCTCTCTGCTAACCTAACTAACCACTTTCCTTCTAACTCACCCTGACCGATCCTCCAAACTCACCTTGCATGTAAACCAAACCTTGGGGTCAGGTAGAGGGGTGGGAAGAAGGTGCAAGGGTGGTTGGGAGCCCCTCCTGGGGACTCTGATTTCTGGGAGGGGAATTGTGTTTCTGTCTTACCTTTACCTTGTATATTTCTGTAACTATTCCTGTCTATTGTGTATATCTCTGCTTGTACGTTGTGCTAAACTGTAAATCGAGCTTCAGTCCTTAACTTCCAGTAGTCTGAGTCTAGTCTGGGTGATTTTACTAAGTGTAGGGGGCAGGTAACTCCCAAACCATCCCAGGAAGAGGAAAACAAGACGTAAAATATATATACAAGCACATGGATGGCAATGGATGGAAGGGATGTCCAGCGTGTGGTAGAGACTGGCCACGTGGTAAGACAGGAGCAGCAGGAACAGTGGTATCCAGCACGCAGGCCACCAGGAGAGAGAGAGACAGGAAGTTCCTCTGTTTATATAGGGGGTCCAGACAGGCAGTGGGAGTGGGCTAAACACTACACCTGGGGTCAAGCAGATGTGAGGTCAAGTTCTGACCACTCCCCCCACCCAGGAGGGTTAACCCTTTACACCATGTTAGCCTGTGGCGCACGTGATGTGAACGCCGTGCTTCTAACTTCTGCAAGTACTGCTGCTGGCCAAGTTGGGACATTGCTAATTGCATATCCTGACAGATAAAGATGAATTGATCACTGAACTCGATGGCTGCCTAGGTGCAAGCAATCATGATCTAATTTTATTTGTTTTGTGCAAACAGCGTTATATCCTCGGTGCGGTAAAAAGGCCAATTTCACACAGCGGACAAACAATCACCAGCAAAATGGAGTGGGAGGAAAAATTTAAACAGGAGAGTGTGGATGGTAATTAGGAATTGTTTAAGGATGCTTTACTAGATGTGGTAAAACTCCAGCTCTGCAATCAAGAAAGGTTTATATGGCTGAAAACAATCCCCTGGAAAGGGAGGTGAAGACATCTACAGGCACAACCTCCTCAAAGAAACCTGCAAAACAATAGGATGTAAACAAGGAGAAAAGGAGAAGCTCATCAGAGCCAGCACAAGGCAACACTTAAGAGCAAGAGGACACAGTCTCAAGCTACGCCAGGGGAAATTTAGGCTCGAGGTGAGGAGAAAGTTCTCCACTGAGAGAGTCATTCCCTACTGGAATGGGCTGCCCAGGGAGGTGGCGGAGTCACCATCCCTGGAGGTGTTCAAGGCCAGTTTGGAGGTGGCACTTGATGCCATGGTCTGGTCTTGAGGTTTGTGATAATGGGTTGGACTTGATGATCTTTGAGGTCTCTTCCACCCTTGATGATACTGTGAAATAAAATTAACTGAAGGAGAAAACTGAAAACACCAGTAACAAAACCTCTGTGCCACAAAGGGTGCCAGAACCAGAAAAGCATTTCTAAAGCACATGAAAACCAAATCAAATTGTAGCAATGATACATGCCCCTGGCACAAGGAGGACATGGAGCTGCTGGAGCGGTCCAGAGGACGGGCACGAATATGACCGGAGAGCTGCAGAGCTTCCCCTGTGAGGATAGGCTGAGGGAGCTGAGGCTGTTCAGTCTGGAGAAAAGAAGGCTCTTCGGAGACCTTAGAGCAGCCTGCCAGTGTCTGAGTGGGGCCGACAAGAAAGCTGGGAAGGGACTTGTGATGGTTTGGGAATTACCCACCCCCCCATGCCATGAAAATCAACCAGGCTAGACTTAGCCAGCTAGAAGTT
>VWYK01115269.1:2398-32153 GCA_013399775.1 Semnornis frantzii | reverse complement strand
TAGGGTCTTACGCTGCTCCGGAGCCGGGACGCGGGGCTGTTGGGGGATTCCGGAGCCGATACCCCAGAGCCGGGACGCGGGCGCGTTGGGGAGCTGTATAGCAGTCGGAGCACTCGACTGTGAAGCCATGCGAGGGATGCTGGAAAGCTCTCCAGGGGGAAATCTGTGCCACTCTGAAGTAGATCCAGGGTGCAAAGTGCCGGGGGATGTCTTGGGGTGCTCCAGAGTAGGCAAGGGCACTGTGGAGCCAGCCCATGGTGTGGGGTGTTGGGTGCTGTAGAGCACAAGGGCTGGGGGACACAGGGTGCTGTGAGATGGGGACAGGATGGTGGGATGCTCCAGAGCAGCTGGAGCACAGGATACCTGGAGTGCCCAGGAGCAGTCCAGTACATGGGGTGCTTGAGCTAGCTGAGAATCACCAGAGCAAGGCTAGGGTGCAGCCTGTTGTGGTGCTCCAGAGCAGCCAAAGGCTGGGGCACACCAAGGGCCCCTCTGCAGTGCCCACCATGCAAACCTGTCATGGCAGGATGTTTTTGGGGAAAGGAATATCTCTCCAATGTAGACGGGAAACTGCACACCTCTCAGGTGCTCTGCTTACCCGGAATTGAAGAAGCTCAAACTCTCTAAGGAGGCAGTCCCCCAGGAGGGGTTCTGTGTCCCAAGGAAGATGCCTCCTGCCAATGCAGCCGTACAGTAAGGGGCTGGCAGCTCTTGCCTAGCAGGTGGGGAAAACAGCTGAAATCTGGCAACTCTGAAGCTTCGTAGATCAGACTTTATATAAGGATGATGCACATTACTCAAGGGCTCTTTTGTGTGTCTTCAAAAACAAACCCATGAATGTGCTGGAAGGGATGGTCATGGAGGGAGATCAGCAGTAGGACGTGAGTGCTGGTGAAACCTGTATCCCACTTAAGGGAGTGGCTGGCAGAGGTTCTGGCTGTGGAGCAGGTTTTGTTTCAAAATCTACTGTAATTACATTACATAGTTCATGAGAGGCTTTAAATCTCAACGGCTCCTGAGCATAGTGTTGGGTACAGCCATTGCCTCGGTAGCATTGTGGGGCTGGCAGGGACTCTGCCCCACAAGGGATATTTTCTGTGTTCTCCATTTGCAGGATCAGTCTCTGATAGTCCTCCGGGAAAGACCTGCCACATTGCTTCCCCCAGCAGTTCTCCCATGTTTCTCAGATGGGCAAGTCTTATTAACACTAGACATTCTCCTTTCAGGATTTAGTTCTTGCCATGGCTGTTTTCTCACCAAAACCTGGCTATTCACCAAACCAGAAGATTACTACCAGGTAGTTCTCACCAGACTAAAATTACTTCTCAACAAAGATGTTCATGGCTCCTAAACTCTGAAATAAGGGTGATCTTAGCCACCATGTCCAGTTTTGCAGTGATGTGTTTGAAGAGTGCTCTCATAACCTGTTTGTGTGGCTCAGCAGCCCTCTGCCACAAGAATCAAGTGAGAAGCATCTTACATCACCCCAGCCAGCTCTTCTGGGAGACACCAGGCTATTCTCTGGGGCCTGCCTCATTCTTCTCCTCACCCCCTGATTCACTTCACAACCATTCTCACGTGTGTGGGCTGCCCAGTGCCTTTTAAGCACTGAGGACATGCTGCTGCTGCCTTTGCATAATGCAGTTAAAAATCAATCAACCACGACACACGAGTCCACTGCAAATCAGGCTTCATTAGTGCCAGCACAAGAACAATTTGTTTTCTTCATTCCATCCAGAGCTGAGCTGGTTTTGAACTCCAAATGCTTTTACTTGTCACTGGTGTGTTTTTGCTGATTCAGTGCATAGCTTAAAAACAAACAGAGGGGGAAAAACATTTTTAAAAAAATTCTATATCTATATATATAAAAACGAACTTTAAATGCTTAATGCTAACCACTTGCCCAGATGCTCACCACTCTGCTGTCCAGATGAGGACTTCACATTTTGCATAATGCAGAACAGATCACACTGTGTTTAGGAGCTCCTTCCAATTTTTTTACTTTTCTTTTTTTTTTTTTTTTTTTCCCCAACCCCTCTTCACTGGGTGGGAAACAGCCCAGGGTCAGAGGAGGGTGAGGAGTTCCAGATATTCCAGGAGTTCCACATGTGCTCCCAGCCACATGTGCTGTGGTGCTGCAGCTTCAATACAGCTTCATTAAAGTGGGCCAGACACTTGGCAGCCCAGCTTAGGCATCAGGGGTTTCATACCAGCTACATTTTGTTCGCTGTCTCACTTTGCAAGCATTGACATTTGATTTTGACATATTAGGGATTGAGGAGTGGTTTGGAGGTGGCAGCACCTTCCTAGTGGTGCTATTTTGGGTTTTTTTTTGGTTTGGTTTGGTTTGGGTTTTGGGGTTTTTTTTCATTTGTTTTGTTCAAAATACTTGTGGGTTCCTTAGGTTCTCTTCAAAGGTACCACAAGCACTTGCTAAACAAGAATATGCACTGGGAATGTCATGACCTGTTTTTCCCTGCTCTGCCTAACCATCAGACCTGAAAGTCCTGTTGTAGAGAAGCAAAACAAGTTTCCCTGTTTCAAAAGCAGCATCCCAGCTGAGGAGGAGCATTGCCACCAGCAAGGGCCACACAACGCTGATGATGGCACAGATATGTAAGAGACAGTGTAGCCTGCACAGGATCAGGCTTTGGGTTGCTTTTTTTCTGCTTCAGGCAAAGAGTAAGGGCCAGATCCAGCTTCAGCATGCATGCAGACCTACTCATGCCTCCATGCCAGCTTACTCACTCCTCCATGCCTTACAGCACCCTTTCAGCAGTGCTGCACCTGAATCCCAGCTTGTCTGCCAGTCTTGAGAGTTGGCCTAAGGAATCATTTTTACACCTCAGTACATACAAATGACATGCAGGGAATTATTTGCATCATATGCCTCCCAGGCTGTCAACAAACACATCAGCTTCCTGGAATGTTTGCTTTCTTTGCATCACAGTATTTCCAGGTCCAGGATGTTATTCAACCACCAGGTCTCTTTGTTTGCCGCTGGTGGTTCACAGCTGGTCCTTGGAAATGAAGCAAAAAGAGGTGGAAGCAGGTGGTGTGGGAACTTCTTGTCTGTAGTCACAGCTTGTCTTTTATAACAAATACTTTTTCTTTCAGCTCTCTGTATGTGATAAGGGGAGCTGTTCCACGCCTGGTTGTCTCTTGGGCAGAGGCAAACAAATCACCACACTGCTCCTTGATGTTTGGTATTCGAGGTCAGCAGGGTGCTGAGGTGGCGCTGGGCAGCGAGCAATCATGTAAATTATATGGTATTGTTCCTGGGTCCTGAAACTGCTGCTTGGGAGCTCAGAGAGGCCCTGACTCTCCCAGTAAGGAGGATCAGATGTAAACAGTCTTGGGGAATTAAAGAACACTTTAGTATTTTCCCTTAAAGAAAACTTTAATATTTTCCCTTCTGAGTCATACAGACTTTGCTTGAGGCATTATCATTCCTAGAGAAATGAGTTGACTGTCACATGGATTGGCAGGACACAGAGCTGTGATGTAAATGTTACCTCATTGCTCATGTAACTGGGCTTATGCCTGAACTCCTGGAAACTGGAGAGCCCAAGGGGGAGAGCCCAGATCCATATCTGGCTCATTTTACTTCTCTTGAGACAGACATCTTGGCAAAGAGGTTGGCAGAACATTATCACTTGGTCTTGGAAGCAAGTTTCACATAAAATCATGAAAGTGTCTTACTCCATGGGTAGTCATATACAGGCCACATATCCCTGAGAAGGGAGTACAGCAGAAACCAAGGAGGAAGCCCTAGGGTGGGTGACAAGACCACAGCCTGTGGTGAAGGATGCTAGCAGCTTGCCCTGTGCTATGCAATTGTTTCATTGATATTTCAAGGGCAGATGAAGATTCTCTATCTGCAGGAGATCCCATGAAAGGACAGCACAGCTTGCTCAGCACCATGTGTAAGAGCATCCATAATGACCAAGTGATTAGAGAAGGAAGAGCTGTAAGCAACACACTCTCTGAGGACAAGACCCCACCATTACAATGCAGCAAGCTCCACCACTTCCCAAGGGGTTGGTGTCTACAGGGAGCTGAATCCTAGAGCTGAAGATCACATTGCTCCCTTTGTCTTCTGGCTGGGCAGAGCTGTTCTATAACCAGTTGTTAGAGCAGAGTCAGAGAAAAGTGACCAGCTTCACAAGCTGCTGTGTGTCCATGTGCCTGCCTTGGATCATAGAATCATAGAATGGTAGGGTTGGAAGGGATCTCAAAGATCATCCAGTTCCAATTCCCTGCTATAGGCAGGGACATCTCCCACTAGTACAGGTCACTCAAGGCTTCATCCAACCTGGCCTTGAACACCTCCAGGGAGGGAGCAGCCACAACCTCCCTGGGCAACCTGTGCCAGTGCCTCACCACCCTCACTCCAAACAACTTCCTCCTAACATCCACTTTCAATCTCCCCTCTTCCATTTTAAACCCATTGCCCCTTGTCCTGTCATTGTAAGACCTTGTCAATAGTCCCTCCCCAGCCTTCCTGTAGGCCCCTTAAGATACTGGAAGGCTACTCTAAGGTCTCCTGGAAGCCTTCTCTTCTCCAGGCTGCAGAGCCCCAACTCTCTCAGCCTGTTCTCACAGCAGAGCTGCTGCAGCCCTCTGAGCATCTTTGTGGCCTCCTCTGGACCCGCTCCAACAGTTCCATGTCCTTCCTGTGCTGGAGGCTCCAGAACTGCACACAGGACTCCAGATGAGGTCTGAGGTGAGCAAAGGGGCAGAATTCCCTCCCTTGTCCTGCTGCCCACACTGCTCTTGCTGCAGCCCAGGACTCAGTTGCTGTCTGGGCTGCACTCACACTGCAGGCTCATGTTGAGCTTTTCATCACCTCAGACCCCCAGATCCCCCAGGTCCTTTTCCTCAGGGCTGCTCTCCAGCCATTCACCACCCAGATGTGGATATGTGGCCCGGGGTGATGCCATGGTTGCTTGTCACTGCAGCCTGGGTGTTTGCTGGGCTTTCCTGCCCTGCTCATTCACCTGCACATGTGGCCCTGGCTCCTTGCTGCAGTGAGAAGCATGTACATGCCACCTCCCTCATGTCTTCCTTTTTCTGCTTTTCCTCTTTAGCTCCCACCCACCTGACACGGATGCCAGCAGGGCTGGCAGGCACCCAGCGCTGCCTTTTCACTTTGCCAGAGGAAGCTGTAAGTGGTGGCAGTGGGCTCTGCAGTCATGCCCCTATCCTGCCCTGGTCAGGTCATGCCTAGGGTCCAGCTTGTCCCATTTATCTCACATCTTAATGGATGACAAGAGGGTGCTAACTAGAGGAGGAGAGCAGCTCCTCTTCACAGGGCACTGGCTGGGAATGAATCTGCCGATGCCAGCAGGGTTGTCTGGATGCAGGGAAAGCTGTGAGGTCCTGCAATTGAGCGTCTCCTCCATGAACATTCTCTTGCTTGGTAGCCAAGACCTGCAGGGGAGCTCTTGCTCCAGCTGCACTGCCCAAAGTGCTGCAGATCTTTCCCCTTCTCTCTGCTCTTTGTGTTGGCTCCTGTATGGACATTCTTTCAGGTGAGCTTTTGTGTGTGTAGCCTCCTCATCCTCTGCCCTGGTATTCATTCGTTCAGCTCCAGCATCTCCACCACCACCATAATTCAGTGTAGCTTTTTTGTGCTCTTGTAAAACCAGTTGCCCAAATTCCAACTAAGAACCATGTGTAACAAAACATCTTAAATACTCAGAATGAAATGTAGGGGGTTGCTCAGTGCCTTCCCTTCCCACAGCCAGCTGATGTGAAGCCTTGAACACAGGCACTGAGCTGAGTGTCAGGCAGGATGAGCAGGGCTGCATCTCTACCACGATTGTAAGTAACTTCCCATGGGCTCCCTGGCTCAGCAGCCATGGCCTGGGCAGAGCTTTCTGCTCAGAAGCAGATGAGTATTTCTGGCTGTGCCCTTTTTTATCACGGGCTGTTTAGCCTCCACCTCTCACTGCACTTTGGACGGCAGGTGAATTGTGTTTGGGTGAGTGAGTCATCACCAGCACCCTTTCATAACACAGGCACCTCACAGCTTTTAAAGAGCTCGAGCTGTTAGTACTCAGCAGAACATCTGTCACCCAAAAACCTGTCCTTGTGGACCTGCTGCAGTAAACTGCAGATTTTCCTTTGCAAGAAGCCTGGCACCATTTCTGTGTGGATTTTAGGAACGTATTGCATTGAGGTCTGGGGAGTAAAGAGTCCACTTTGCTCTTCTAAAAGAGCAAATACAGGAGTTCTAGGAGGGTTTGCAAGGGAGAGAAGGGTGCTGTGGAAGCTGTGTATCCTTAGAATCATTTTAATGACAATGAATCCCAAGCAGACCAGTGAACACAGCTCTGCTACAACTTTTACCTGCCAAGTAACACAGCAAAAAAAGTCTTATTTTATGGATTTTCAAAATGAGGAAACAAGTTGCAGCAGGATGCAGCACAGAGTCAGGAGCAAGTGTGAGTGATGTGCAGAAGCAGGGATCTGACCTTCCAAAACACCCTTCACTTGCAAGGCTCGAGTTCCATCTGGGTTTTCTTACTATTCAGTGCAAGAACAGCAGAGTCCTTTCACAGGAAACCTCTGCCCAGCACTCTGCAGAGATTAGCAGAGCATAAGCAGGTCTGCAGGAATCAGCTTTTCTGGCAAAGTCAGGATTTCTACCTGTTTCCATTTTTTAGTAGAATGAAAAAGCAGCTTGAAATTTTCCATAGAGAAGGTCACTCAGGAACAGAGGAAAGGTTTCTTTTTGATCTCTACCTTAAAGAAGCTTGTTTCTCTAATAGGACATTTTTATATAATAAAGCTTTTAGATGCAGGATGAAAAATTTCATCACAGAAGTCCAACATTTCTGTTCTGAAATTGTTGGCATTTATAGAAAAATGCCTTCATTTATGAGCATCTCTGCATGCAATGTTACAGAAATCACTTATTTCTCCATGCCTAAGCTCTCTTGGCCATATGGTTTGTTGGGTCCCTGAAATACCCTTAGATGCTGTGAACAGGGGCAACACAACCCTTCCTGCTCCCCAAGGACCAGCAGAGGTTATTATATAAAGAGGAGTAAATGTATGTAAACAAGACTTGCTTCAGTAACTCCACTCTGCCAGTTTCTCTTGCTGGTCTTCTTTTCCTACTCCACCCCTCCAGAGTCTGACCTGATGGGCATTTAGCACAGCTCTGTATGCACTACTTTCCCAGCCAGCTGGGACATCAGCTCCAAGGAAACCCTGCTTGAACCTTGTAGATGCTCCAAGCAAGTGAGGTGGTTAAACACCCCAATGAGGTCAGACTTCATGCCCAGAAGCTCTTGGGAAGCTGCTGGCTGTCACATCTGTGAGCCAACACCCACCCAAGCACACCAAGGTTGTGCTGGGAGATGCCCAGCTCTCCATGGCCATATCCTGCAGGACAGCCACTGTCCACCTGCAGCTGGGGGTCTCAACATCCCCAAAAGGCAAATGTGCTACTCGGTCATTGCCTCCCTCACTAGGTGTTCTCAGAGCTCTAATGCTCATGCTACATGCCCATTCATGTCACCTGGCTTCAGTCCAGGGCTGAGATGCAATGAGGACACAGAGACACCAGGTGATGTGAAATGGTTTTCATCCCTGCAACTTTCTGGGAAAACTTGACCAGTCCAAGACAGCACACGGGCACAGAGGGGAGCGAGGTATGAGCAGGGTGAGGTGATGAAGGCACAGCACTAAACAGCTGCCAGAGGAGATGTCTGGATGTTCACACAGCTGAGTCCTGGGTGTATTTAGCTTTTTGCTCTTGTGCCACAGGGATCCGACTGCACATGTTCTCTATGCACTGAGCTCAGTGCAGTGGCCTAAAGCAAGGCACATAAAGCACAAACAGTGAACAGTAAGACCTTTCCCTGCCTCAGCTGGCACCATAACCCAGCAGTGCAGGGTGTACCCAACACTGGTCCTGAGGGCATGATGGTGCTGACATTTGGGTCAGTGTGAGGACATGGCAGTGGAGTCAGCTGCTGACAGCCATTTGCAAGCTTGACCCACTTTGGGAGCCAAGGCACAAGGTGCAGAGGACAATCTTAGGGCTTTTAGCTTGTTAGGTGAGACATCTGTCATCAGTTGAAAAGCAGAACCTCACTCCAGCCAGATGTGACATCTCTCAACTCAAACTGAGCATCTACAGGCATGCCTACCCTCAGAAAATAGCGCCTGGCACAGCAAGCTTGAAACACCCAACCTTTAACCTAAAAGGCAAAGGCAGAGCCTCCCCTTTTTGTGTTCAAATGCAGAGGATTTATTCCAAGAGATTCCCATCCTGTGGGAGCATGGCCTGAGGGGATTGTAAAATGCCTTAACTCCATGTGCTCTTTGGAAGTAGGTTCTGTCTTGTGCAAGAGTCCTGCATGCTTGCATGGAGGGGGAAGTCAGATATGCAAAATAAACCCAGACAGGGTTCTTTTGCATAAGGGTAGCCTCATTCATGGAGCAAGAAGGGATTTAAACTTGACCTTTCTCTGCTGAAGCCAATCCAGTGCATTAAAACCCGGGTTAGATTTGGGGGTGGTTTGTTTTTCCAGCCTTCATGTTTTCCCTTTAATCTTTCTGCTGGATAATTAAGACAACATTCCACAGCATCTTTCCTGCTGTTTGTTGTGATTATACAAGAGTCAGCTGTGTTTTTTCCATGAAAACAACATCTAAAGCCATATCCTATGGTTTCAAGTAAAATCCTCCCAGGTGTTGGCTTTTCAACTTGAGATGGTCTGGAATCTGCATTACTCAGGAAGATACCTTTAAAAATAGACTCCTCAAGGAGAACAAACCAAGGCGAGCAGAGCAGCGCGGAGAGCTTGTGCTGGGGTTTGCAGTGAAGTTTTTATTGACGTTGAGACTTCTGGCTTTGGCCCAGTACCAGCAGCAGCGGTGGCTCGGAGTGCTGGCACTGCTGTTAAGGGCATAGTCTTCTCCGAGCTGCCTCTTGTCGGCAGGGCTGGAGCCCGCCAGCAGCTCCGGTGCGCTCCCTGCCCCCGGCCTTACAAAACAGCCAAGCGGTTACGAAACTCGGGGCCCCGCTGCCACACGTCCCAACCCCGGTAGATGGCGATGCCAGCTCATTTTTCCCAGCTTTTTCCAGGGTTTTGTGTATTTCATTTCTCCGCCCCCACCACCGCTCCGAGTTCCAGCTCCAGGCTGGCTGCGCATCCCTCAGCCCCCTTGGAGGGTGGGCTGCAGCTCCCAGAAAGGGTTTGTTGAGGTTCCCCCCCCACCCCCCATAACCGGTTTTAGTATGTCTTGGATAAATTTGAAATCAGAGTCACTTGTAAGAGCTCAGCACAGCCCCAAGCATCTGGAGCCTATCCAGGCTGCTCCATCCCATAGCAAGCAGCGTGGAGAGGACAGAGAGGACATTGGTACTACCTAGCTGGAGGGGCAGACTGCACAGAGTCAGGCAGCCAGAGCCCCCGGATTTCATTCCAGACGTCTTAATGGTATTGAACAAAACCTGCTCACTCAGATCCCACTCCCTACCTATTGCCTTTCCTTGGCTCTTTCTTTTTTGGGAGGGACAGACAGCACTGGGTAGAGGCAGTATAACTGGATGAATAAATAACATTTCTTTCTGGAGCTCACAAACTTTTATTTGGCTAAAAGTGTCTTGAGACCCCTCTGGCAGAAGCTGCCACTGGCATCTGCAGTGTAGTGTGCCCAGGGCAAGCACTGCAGCTGTGGCATGGAAAGGCTAGTCTTTGTCTTCCTTCTCACCATCTTTGTCACTGCTGGACTCCTGGGTCAGGAATGAAAATGAACAGCATGTGAGGAGAATGCTGAGTGCTCTGTGTTCCATCCCCCAGTACCTCTAGGTATTTGATTGCACTCATAGCCAGCACCCACAGAGGGGTTTGTAGGTGCAAATGCCACAGGTCTGGTGTGCTGGGGAGCAGCCAGGCCCCAGCATATAGCTGGTGGTGTGATTACCTCCTCCAGGTCACTGCCAGAGCTGCTGTTCCTCCTGCCCTCTTCCCTGTCTCCTTGAAGGGGCAGAGAGAGGAGGACAAGTGTCACCAGGGACACTGGCACCCTGCTTGCTGCTCAAGAATCTCAAATCAGAGAGATGTCTAGTCTCGTGGGTACCTCATGCCAAGGTTTGCACCACTAGTGCTGCTTTGGACTCCTGAGAGCCCATGGCCCTGCAGAGGCATCCAGAGCCAAAAGCGAGGACTTGGTGGTGTGTGCAGTGTGGACAGCATCACTGCCCACAACAGCATCTCATTTGGATTGAAACAGGAGGAAAAGGAAAGAGAACTTCCTGGGAATATTTGGAGGAAAGGGAGAGTTGCCTCTCAATGGAAAAGCCACACACACAGTGTGATTTCTACATCATGGATGGCATAGCTCCACCAGTGGAGGTATGGGGTTGCCATGGGTCCGACACAGCTTCCCTTCACAGTCAGGCTGTAAATAAGTTGGGGTTGGTGCTCTCTAACACCCTACAAACCCTGGCCTGTGCCAAGCATCCTTCTCCATAGGGCTTGGTGACAACCTGAGAGCTCTGCATTGTCCACATCCCCGCTGCACGATGCTCACTAGTGCATGTGGCCCTGCTGCACAGCTGCCTGCCTCCCCCTGGGACACTGATCTTCTTCACAGGAGCTGGCCCCATGCCACCATGTACTAGGCAGCAGGTGCTTAGGGTGCTGAGTGCCCCACAGACACTGCAGGCCCCAACAGAGCCTCAGGAATCAGGTGGTTTGGGAAGTGCTGGGCTCACCCTGAGCACCATTCTGGGGACTTTGGAGCTGGAAACTCTCTGGCAAAGAGTTCAGGAACTTATCTACAGAAAGCTATCCTTACCCTACCTTTTCCTCTTCCTCCTTTCTCTTCTCCATGTCCTCCTCTTTTTCTTCCACAGTCTCTTCCTTTTCCTCCTCTTCCTGGTCTTCTTCCTTGTCCTTTTCCTTCTCTCTTTCCTTGTCTTCCCGTCCAAACCCTACAATGGGGCACAGAGGGAGATTCATTGCCAGTGTGCAGTGTCCAGCACACATGAACCCAGCAGGTCCCCCTGGGCTCACACCAAACACTCACATTTCAGAATTGCTGACATTGCACCGAAGCCAAAGAGCTCTGAGGCACCAGACTGTCACACCTGTGGCACAGAAAGAACCTGAATGAGCAGGCAGAGAGTTGAGTAAGGTGAGCCACCCTGGAACCCATTCAGTTTTGCCTCTTCTCCATGGGACACAGGGACCTGTGCACTTCCTAACCCAGCAAAACAGCAGACAAAGGGGTAAAGCAGTCTGTGGCTGTCACAAAAAAAAACTGATTAAAAGGACCAGATCTGGTACCCACCCAGGCAGCACCCACTGCCCTCCACCCAGGGAAGCAGCAAGGGGAGGGGGATGGAGGCAAACGGAGAAATATCAGGGCAAATATTCAAGGAGATGCCTTAAAACCTCCATGAAAATGTGCAGATTAGAGGAATGTTTCAAATTAAATGAGGATGGATCAATAGAGGGTGGTGTTGGAGCTTCCAGGAGAAGCAGAAAGGAGACCTCCCTCAGGGACTGGGAGATTACAGGGAGGGAGATGGAGACAGCAGAGAGAAGCTGAGAGCAACAGCAAAAGACTCCTAGCTTTGATTAGGTACCTGAAAAGAGGTAGATGAAAAGAAAGAAAAGAAGGTAGCTTGTTTTACAAATAGCAAGGCCAAACAAAGTCCACGAAATAGCCCAGGCAGGTCAAACCCTCCCTCCTGTACACAGACACCAAAATGGAGCAGGAGCAAGGCAGCAGGAGGAGGGATCGAGCCCCTTCTGCCTGCAGGGGACAGCAGGGTCCTTCCCTGCTGCAGTAAGTCATTAGGAGACAGCTTCTCTTCCAGGCACTGGAGGAGGAAGGCAGAATGTTAATGCTTTCTTTTAGTGTGTTTTTATCCACAAAATGACATCACCTGGTATTTGGGCTTTTAAAAGAATCAGCTGCAGCTTCTCAGCCAATAATATTGATTTGTGTTTTCTAGACAGGTTTTTAAAGCCCTGGGGATGCTGCAGGGCAGTGGGAAGCAGTGGGGTTTGGGGTGACATCAGGGGAAAGGCAGGCTGGATGGGGAAGGCAGGAGTGTGATAAAAGTCATAATCAGGGAAAAGTTAAAAATCTAATTAACAATGAACCGTATCTAATTCACCTCCATAATTAAGAAGTGCAACTACTAATTGAAAATAATTGCACTTTAATCTAAAATCATTAAAAATAATCAAACATTAGCATCAAAAAAAAAAGAAAAAGAAAAAAAGAAAAGAAAAAAGAAAGAAAAAAGAAAAAAAAAAAAGAAAAAAAAGAAAAGGGAAAAAAAAAAAAAGGGCAGCCCCTGAGAAGGTGCAGAGGAAAGTGTAGCTGATGCTCTGACCCCACATCCTGCTCACCAAAGCTGTTCCAGAGCTCCCATGGCATGTACCCTGACCCAAATCTGCATGGGGTGCCCCTGCCCTGTGCCTTGACTGCCAGGAGGTGAGCAGATAGGAAAGGCATGAGGTACCCAGAGGTGGACCTCAAGCTTTGCACTAAGTGATGGGCAACCAGACCAAAGTCCAGCAGCCATGGCTGAGAAGGGGCAGTGTGGCCCCAGCAGAGGGACCATGGGGAGTCAGCACCCTGTAATTCTCCACCATGCCACTAACCCTGCTCCTGGGGACCAACCCGGCTGATTTCCAAGACATGAGGTGGGCTCTCCCACCCCAAGACTCTGCCACACTCCTGTCCTGGGGGTGCCATCCAGCACACTGCAGCCCTCACCATAAGTGCTGGCTCAGATAACATTGCCAGCATTCAGCTTTTTCCCGTTTCAGAGCAGCTGATCCAGTCTCACCTGTTCCAGCAGAGCACTGGTCTCCCTGTGCGTCAGGCAGGCAGGTTTCCTGGCCTCAGATGAGCTGGTTCTCTAAAGGCCAGGCAGGCAAACCAGCAAACCCCACTGACTGGCTTTATGGTCCTCACTGGCAAGATCCAATTGTCTTCCAAGCCAAGTCTGGGGTGCCCATGGATCAGAGCTCTGACTAATAAAGCCAGTCTGAGTATTCATACCCCACCAGATGCAGCAGCCTGGGTGGCCTTACACCCCCAGCACAACAGGCTCACAGGCCACAGTGTTTGTGCCCACTCCCATCTCACCCAGGAGACTGAAGTCCCTCCTGTGAGGCTCAGGCATGACGCCAAGATGACAGAATGGAAATCATTCCAGGGATGCTCCTGCTGCACCTTCTGCTTCACCCTGCCCTCTGCTCTGCTTCTCCAGCCTACGCAATTGATATGCAAGGCCATAAATCCCCTAGACAACGTGAGAGAGGAAAGCACCTTACCTGGAGCTGAAAAAAGCCAAGTGGCCTCCTTGATGCCTGGCTGACAGCTACCAGGGATGTGGGTATTTGAGTGTTGCGGTCTCCTCCCCAGTCCCACTTCCAGAGCAGACAAACTGGTTCTGCCTCACACCACAGGCAGCACATGACACCACAACATGACCAGGCACATCCGTACCCACAAGAGGGATTGTCTCCAGCACAGGTCGGAGCTGAAAGACCCTCTTAAAGCAAGCCAAGGCAGTCCTAGAGGCTCTATATATCCACAGGGACCAGCCCCAGGACTGGAGAGGCCACTGGGAACTCAATCTGGTAATGTGTTATGGTCAGGACCCCATTGGAAGTTGAGGGGATTTGGGATTTAGAGATGCCCTTGAAACCATGGTGAGAGAAATCTTCAGGAAGAGAAGAGGAGGCTAAGGGGAGACCTCATGGCTTTCTACAACTACCTGAAGGGAGTTTGGAGTGAGAAAGGAGCAGCCTCTTCTCCTTGGTGGCAAGTGACAGGACTAGAGAATGGACAGGACTAGACAGGACTAGAAAATGGTTTTAAGTCACACCAGGGAAGGTTCAGGCTGGGTGCTAGGAAATACTTTTTCACAGAGCTGGTTCTCAAACACTGGAATGGTCTGCCCAGGGCAGTGGTGGAGTCACCATTTATGGAGGTGTTTAAGCAGCCTGTGGACCTGGTACTTAGGGACATGGTTTAGTGTTGACCCTTCAGTGCTGGGTCAGATGTTGCCCTGGATGATCTCTCCAGTCTCTTCCAACTGGGTGTTTTCTGTAATTCCATGAAATCATAGAATGATTTGAGTTAGAAGAGACCTTAATGGCCATTTAGTTCCAACCCCCCTGCCATGGGCAGGGACACCTTTCACGAGGCCAAGTCCTTGCTCCCTTCTCAGTGGGAAACATCAGGTAGCTCCAGGAAGTCCAAGCAAAGCCAGACCAGGCAGAGCTCAGCATTCCCAGCTCCCTCTGATGTTTGTCCTTGCTGCTGGCTTTCGCTTCAACATATCATGAAGCAAATCCCTGTCAGCAGAGAGCAGTTAGCAGCAGGTCTAAACACTTGCATAATGTGCCTCCCCTCTAAAGCAATGCCCTCGTTTCTATTAGCACCAACATGGGATAATAACAGTAACGATAATGTCAAGAAGGGCTTGTGTGTCTGAAAGCTCATTTGGTTTCTCCACCTCATAAAAGGTGTTACCTCTCCCACAAGATTTGCCCCATTTAAAGTCTTCAACTCCACAGCAAAGTTGCTCTCTCAGTCACTGGAGTTTACAGCAATTGCAGCATGCCTGAAGCCCACTCTAACCTTGGATAACTCAAGCAGGGAGCAAACAGCTGTGCTGCTGTCGCTCGTCCCAAAAGCCTGGCCACGGCTGCCCCAGGCTTCCTCCACTGCTGCCTGCTCCAGCCCCAAATGCAGAGCACGAGTCCCCTCAGCAGGTTTCCATCAGAAATAAGGGATGGGTTTTAACAGCAAGAGTGGATAAACCCTGCAGCAGCTCAGCGAAGCCAGTGGCAGAAGTCCCTGTTGCTGCCAGTTTCATAATCAATTGTGGTGGTGCTTTCCAGCAGAGATGCTTCAGCTTAGGCACGAATGGTTCAGGGAACTCCTGGCGGGCAGCACTCAGTCTGTGGGTAAAGGATGGCAGCAATTCTGCCTGACCTCAGTGTGATGTGGCCAGGGAGCTCAAGGTGCAGTGTGGGAGCTTGGTGTAGCCGTGTGCAGGGAGCACAATGTGGGGCCCTGGGCCGGATCCAGGGAGGCTGTTTGGCACTGGGACCAGTTGGCATCTAGCCCCACTCCTGCGAGCAGCTCCTGCTCTTTAGGAGGATCCTCCCACACGAACGCTGCACTTGACCTTATTTTTAACTGGTGACCTCATTGCTTGCTCCCTGCCAGCCCCAGCCAGGCTCTCAGTGCTCTACTGAGCTTGCAACATCCTCCAGCTACAGCAGCCTAGCAGCCAGCCCCACCATCACTCCCTGGACACAGGGACACAAAGCATCACCCCAGAGAACCAGCCCCCAGGGATCGCCCTGACCATTGGACCAGGCTGCAGCTATCAGCATTGTAAACACAGGAGTGCCTGACTGCTGCCACCCAGCAAGACAGAGGGTGACAGCCACAGCCACTTCTGGGTGCCAGCCCACAAATCATGCAGGCTCTGCTGTCACTCTGCAGTGGGCACAAAGCTCTCCTTGAAGGCAGGGGAGCAACCTGCCAGCCAGCACCTGAAACGCTGGTGCATGGCCACCTCTGAACTGCTGTCAAAGTGCAGAGCTGTGAGGCACTAGCAAAACCCCCAGAGAAGTCACCAGTGCAATACTGGGCCCTTCTGACCCTCATTTCTGTGCCAGTTGGCTTTGTCTACACAAGGCAAACCTCTGCTTAGATCACACGACCACAGACCACTGTTTATTTAGCATCCAGTGGGCATACCTGGGAAGGAAATGCCAGAGCTGCTCTTCTCCTCCTCCTGTCACTTCTCCTCTTCCTGCCTCTGAGTCAGGCCATTTAATTTGTGCTGCAGGTGACCCAGGATAGTTGTCTCCTTGCTCAGGGCCACCAGTGCCAACATAGTTGCTGCTTCTCCCAGGCAAAGACAACAAACAGCTCATCCCACCTGCGTGAAAGGCTTGCTGCTACTGTACAGGCATGTTTCAGTAATGACCAAGACCCTGGGAAGCTCACTGGTCAAGGGCTAGGAGCAAGTCCCAGAGCCCCTTGGGATGACCAAGCCTTTCTTATGTCTTAAATCCTTCCACAGCAGCTGCCAGGAAGCAGCTTTTACAGATGCAAGTAACAATTTCTCCCAAGAAAAGAAAATAATTGTGGAAGGCTTGTTTTTTTTTCCTCTTCCTAGTCACTGCCAGTATTTTAGCCAACTCTTATCTATTCTCAGCCACCTCTCACCTCCCCAGACACTACCAGAAGTGCTCAAATTACTGCCAGCTCTCATTAGGTTCACGCAGAAGGCAAGGCCAAGCAATAGGATCTCCAGACAGTTGGATGCTGAATTCTGATTAATCCTTTGGGTTAGGAAGATTTCAGCAACTGAGAAATGTGTTTCTGTTGGCTACCTACTGCAGTCCCTGCACTGGCACACGAGTGAAGCTGGTGCATGTTTGATTATTGGCTGCTGTAACAAAACCCAGATGGGCACAACTGAAAGAATTAGTCTGCATCTTAAAAAAAAAGAGCACCTCATTTCCTTTAATAATTAAACTACTCCACACTGAAGCACTGCAGGTCAGTAGAATTTATCTGCAAGGAAAGCAGCTGCTGCTTCATAAACCCTGTTATCTTTGTTTCTTCTCCTTTGACATTTCTGTAAATTTCAGCTTTGCAGCAGGAGCAAAGCTGCCATTTCACACTGATGCAGGAACTGGGAGTTCAGCTGTGGGAGCTCTCACTCTCCATGTTGGCTTCAGAGCCCTTTTTCCTATGAAGCCATACCTTGCCATGAGAAAAGTCCCAGCTGTCCCAGCCCCAGAGCAGCAACCAGTCCTGCCCCACAAACCACAGTCAGGGCTGACAAGAAGAAAATATTCCACAGTTCATTCTTCTCAGGTCATTTGTGCCCAGTGCCATCTTGATAGCTTTTAACTGCAATGGTTGTCAAAACCAAATCCTTCCTTTAATAATGCTATCAACCAAAGAAGCAAAAAAAAATAAGTTTATTGTAGTGCAGATTTTTTTTTACCCCAGACACACTCCTTTCAAGTCTGGTCTTCTTTAAAATGCAAAAAATAGCCCCCAAACCCTCCCCCTTCAGAGATCTGATCAGTCCAACCACGACTAAGGCAAGGCTTTTTTCATATATATATGAAATCAGAGGAGCATTAGCCAAAAGGTATTTTAATAAAAAAACCCACTTCTCTACTGCACAAATAGAGCAGAGGAATGTTAAGCCTTCAGCACAGCAGAAAATGTGCAAGACCTGCTAAAACCCAGAGGATTTTTGAAATGGGATTTGAGCATCATTGTTACCAATGAGCAAGCACAGAGGCAGGTGTGACACTCGGTCACCTCTGGTTAGCTATTCTGGACTTCTTGAAGCTCCATTTTAGCTGTGCATTTCTGCTCTTGTGATTCTAACAGAGGCTGTTCTCTCCCAATGGGCAAGCTCAGAAAATAGAAACAGCAAAAAAGAACAAAGCAGGAAACTTTCACAGCACAAAGAAACAGATACTGTATGTGGAGCAGCTTCTGAGACAAATTAGGACTCCTGCTAACAGAACCAAATTGCTTCCTCTCCCCTTACTTTAATATACCTTCCAAGAAGAAAAAGCATTGCATTACAGTGGCTTTACACAGAAAAGGAGGAAAATAATATATGAGTTTGTGAACAGTCTGTGGCTGACAGGTCAGGTTGCACTGAAGAAAGGGAATCCTCCTGCTAATTTTTTTCATTAAACTGCCCAAATGCGAATCAATTCCTTCTAGCCAGTTCTCATTTATTGCTGTGAAACAAAGTACCCACATTCTTAGGGCCAGATCAGCATTTTCCCAGCTAGTGCTGAAGCTAGCACTCTGCAAGAGAATGAGAAACGGCACCCTAGTGAGAGTCCTTGTCCCACATCCCTGAGTCATTAACAGACATCTTCAGGAAGCGCCGGCTCCTCTTCAGCACCGAGAGCTGGGTAAGGAATCCTCTCTGCTCTACTCCCTCCAGCCTAGGAACTGCAAGGTTCATCATCTTAAATACTGGTCTTTTCCTGCACCTCCTATCCAATATCCACTCTAACACCAACACAGAGCTAACAGGAACCTAATTATGTCTCTCTGACTTAAAAATCACACCATGATGTTAGCGAACTCTGTAACCAGCCAGCTGCTACTCTTTTTCCTCCAGCACTGGAGAAGCTCTCCAGACTGTGAAGACAAAGAGCTTGTTAACACATAGAGCTGAGGGATTTTGGTAAAAAGATACAGACAGTCCATGAAAACAGAGCAGCAGTCTGCACTTTAAGTCTGTCACATTGTCCACCGGCCTGGACTATGCTAATCACATCTCTCAATGTGCTGTAAGAGCTGTCATTGCCAGACTGCATTTAATCACCCTTCTTGCAGCAGCAGCGATCAGAGTTAATCTTTTTCCCTTTAATAAGAGCCATTACATCATTCTCCAGCAAGGAAACTACGAAGTGGGAAGGTCAAAAAGTTCTTAATTAGAAGGGTTTTTATTACTGTGATAGTTCCGTCCTAGCCTCAATAAGAGAGATCTGCAGTACAGGCAGCAAGAGCTGGAAGGCATCTTGGATATATGAAGCACTGTTTGAAGCCTATGAAAACAAAAAAAAAATCAAAATACATAGATGAATAATTATGCTACCAATCAGCTTTACTAACCACATCCTCATTTCAAACAGCATTGATTAATGCACATAAGAAACAGACGCCTACTGCTCGTCGGATTCTTAAGGCTTCGTTCTAGAAATCAATTAATGCTAAGTTTTTGAGAGGCTTTTTATGCCACTAGGCAAAAAAAAAAAAAAGGCAACTGATCTATAAACTGCCAAACAAGATCAGATGCAATCCAAATGCAGGCTACTGTTTGTGAGAATAGATGAGAAGAACTCATTTCAAAGCGAAGCAGAGGCATGCTGCGGCAGGAAGGAAGAACACACCAAGGGGAAACATCCGTTTCCTACCACATCTCAGAAGTTCACAAGCATTGAGAACCAACTTAACAGCTAGGAAATGTTGAGATTTGTGCATGCTAATTTCTCAGCTTGTCTCAGGTTTGGACATTTAAACTCTAGAAATTCAGACCACTGAATTTAATAAGTGTCTTCTGACCCATTAGAACTGCCAGCTGAGACCACATAAGGCTCAACCTTCACTAAGTAACTCATCTCCTGTGCAAATCTACAGACATTTATTAAAACTTTCAAGTTATTAGATAGGTAAGCAGAATCTCAGACCATGGGTTAGAGAATTTGGCATGCACATAGATATTTAAGTGGAAAAAAAAAACCCTGCAGTGTATCTATTTTTTAAGTACTAGCTTAAAGTTTTAACTTTAGTATAACTGACCTCCAAAAACACTCCAGTGATTAAGGGATTAAGCACATCTGCTTTCTCTTTGACCTGCAGAGATCAGACATATATTATCCTGATTGAAAATTTGATCACATTTCTTCAAGCAAGATAAAGCTAAATCCTCACTAAGTTTAAAATCACCATTGCTCCCTTGACTGTAAGAAAGCGAAGTCACAGGCTGCAGAGGACCTGCCTTGTAGCATGCAAATAAGAACCAAGTCACCCACATGTGGCCAGCACAAGTGGTATCTGAATACACACATTATGGCAGCAAATGAGCTGTGGGCAGCTGGAGAATTTAAGGATAGCACCTGAGCATTCTGGAAAATCCACAACAGGATCACAAACCTTGTTTTGTTTCCCTTTGTATTGCCAGCACCAATTCTCAGCCCCTGCTCTGTGCCAGTAGGCTCAGCTGCCACAGTATGGGGAACACTCACCCAAAAGATCAGATCACAGGGGGAAAAACTGAACATATAAATGTGAAAACACAAACAGCACTTTGTGGTGAAGATCCCAAGGCTGTAATCAACAAAGCACATCTCACTCCTAAGAGCTGTGGTGTAGCTCTTACCCCTGCAGTCGTCAAGCACGTCGTGAACTCTTTAGAGAAGGTTGATAGTTCTTTACACAGCATAACAGTCATTCTGTGGAAGAAGGGTGGGAAAACCATGTAGTAAATACAGGCTACAAGAAAAACTGTCTATTAGCACTCCTCTAAAACACAAATAAATGCCTTGTTTCCACACACATAAATCTAAACTCACCCAAAACTGACACGGAACTTATAAAGTGCATAAAGATCCAGAAGTTTCCACCAAAACAAAAATAGGATGGAAAGGTAAATAATTCAAGCACAATTGAGACACCACTCAGAGGTCAGACACATTCAGTTAAGAAGAAAGGTGCTAACTTGGTTTTTTTTCATTTCACTGACAAATGTCATTTCCTGAATTAGAAAGCAGTGCATGTTTCCTACACTTGCCAAGCACCTCCCAACACAAAACCAAACCCTTGTGTTATGCATTATTGGTAAGGCCACTCTACTCATTACTCATTTTACAACATCACATACCTACCATACTAAATGATTAACAAAGAAGTCATTAAGGATCACTTCTATACAACTGTTCTCTTGTATTTTAAATAGCTATTTACTAGCACAAACTTAGGGTAAAGATGTGAGGTGGTAGAAGCCCCATCCCTGGAAGTTTTTAAGGCCAGGCTGGATGGGGCTCTGAGCAACCTGATCTAGTGTGAGGTGTCCCTGCTGGGATGATCCCTGGAGCCCCTCCAACCCTGACAATTCTATGATTCTGTGATTCTCAGATTCCTCTTGGAATCTTTCAAACAGGGCTTCTTCTTTGCAATCAGATGTCTTTAGGTTGGAGCAAGACAGCTGAATTCTGCTGAAGGACAACTGGGCACACATATGCAGAATTTAAGAACCCTGAATTCCACAGATTTGCAAATAACTATCAGGCAATTTAATCTGTATGTGAGTAATTACATGCTACACATTTACTAAGAGGTAAACTTACTGTGAAAGGGACTTGGCTCTGTCTGTGGCTGCCACCTCTTGTTTCTCACCATGCAGAAACAAAGCTGCAGTTTTGTGAAACATTTCTATGGAGCATGCTGTCAGCTCAGCCAGGCTTCTTATGGCAAATGCATGAATGTCCTGCAAGAGTTAAGAAGATTCCCTAAACCATCCAAAATCAAGTGGATCACACAATGCACTATCACCACCCTGCCCTCTCAGACATCAGCATCTGCACAGAAATAGAAACCCATAAACTCTGGGTATCACAACTGGAAGCCAGCAGGCAGATAAGCACTCTGTGGTCAGATATTCTCTTCCTTTGCAACTCAGTTACCTCTACTGATTTTTTAGCATCATGGTCACCATCTCTGGATTCTACTTCTTGGTTTTCTTCACTCTCTTTTTCTTCTTTAGGAAGACTGCTGTTGAATTGTGCTATCCATTCATGAGCAGATGTCCTCACCTGCATGAAGATCACAGAATCATAGAATGGTAAGGTTGGAAGGGACCTCGAAGATCATCCAGTTCCAACCCCCTGCCATAGGCAGGGACACCTCCCACTAGCACAGCTCACTCAAGGCTTCATCCAACCTGGCCTTGAACACCTCCAGGGAGGGAGCAGCCACAACCTCCCTGGGCAACCTGTGCCAGTGTCTCACCACTCTCACTGGAAATAACTTCCTCCTAACATCCAGTCTAAATCTCGCCTCTGCCACTTCAAACCCATTGCCCCTTGTCCTGTCATTGCAAGACCTTGTCAATAGTCCCTCCCCAGCCTTCCTGTAGCCCCCTTCAGATACTGGAAGGCTACTCTAAGGTCTCCTGGAAGCCTTCTCTTCTCCAGGCTGCAGAGCCCCAACTCTCTCAGCCTGTCCTCACAGCAGAGCTGCTGCAGCCCTCTGAGCATCTTTGTGGCCTCCTCTGGACCCGCTCCAACACCTCAATGTCCTTCCTGTGCTGGGGGCTTCAGAACTGTACCCAGTACTCCAGATGGGATCTGATGAGAGCAGAGTAAAGGGGCAGAATCCCCTCCCTTGCCCTGCTGGCCACACTGCTCTTGCTGCAGCCCAGGACTGTTGGCTGTCTGGGCTCCGTGCGCACGCTGCAGGATGTGCCACAGAATTTAATGACTGGAAGGAAGCCTCTCCCTGCACACCACAAAACATGGATATAGCTACAACTCCTTCAGGCCTGTGCAGAGACTTGGCTGCACTGATACCATTGAGAGCAGACATTTCTCTAGCACTGGGAGCTGGTCTACCAACAAGCCTACAACTAATAGAGGCTCTCTAAAAACATGTCTGCAGAATGCTGCTGCCACTCGGTGGAACTGCAGGGTAGTGTGAAAAGAAGGCAAGAAAGGAGATTCTTCCTCAAACCAACTTCTGAACTGAACTAAAAAGAGTTCTTTGTACCAAGAGAAGGGCTTTGTTACAAGACTGTAGGTTGATTTCACTTTGGTGTCTGAAGGCTTATTGCTCTTAGTTATCTTTGCCACCACTTAGTACTGCCCACAGGCCTAAGACACGCTGGTGTCTACTGATTCAGAGCCAAAGACATCAGAGAACATGATTTTGCCCCATCAAGTCAAAGGCCCATCTCTTTTGCCCACCATTGTCAAAGGATCTAAAGCACCATTGTTTTCATGCATTTGATTTTCACAAGCAAAACAGGACTGAGAAGCAGTCTCCAGCTTCAGAAGATGGGAAATAGCTCACCGTGATGAGCTTGTCCGGCTTTGAGGAGAAACGCAGCTCTGAAAACAACTCTCTCACTTCTTTTGTGAACTCCTCATCTCCTAAAAAAAAACAGCAAAGGTCAAGGAATCCAAACAAAGGACAGGCAGAAGAGTGAGCAGCACTTCAGTGCAGAACTAGACCTGCACAAGTCTGTCAGCTATTTCCCTTTGAATCATCACCTCGGGCAAGAATGCATCAAACTTGATCTTTTTAAAGAGAGTTTAAAGGTAAGTCCTGCAAAGGTGGAAACACCAGAGCCAGGTTAACTTTTACTTTCTGTTAGCTTTTGCTTTCTCAGTTTTGGTTTTCTAGCGACGGTAATTTATCTTTTTTTTTCTTCACAGGCAGCATTTTCTAATGCATTAACTTGCACACCACCTCAGAGAGCCTGAAATGTCACTTAAAGCCTGTGGTTCTCCTGTTATATACAGCAGGGCAGATGTTAACAGCAGGGAGAAGGCTGTGAGAGCTCCATCGTGTGCAAATATAAGATGCATTAAATGTTAAACGATAGCAAGTGCAGGTGTGGAAAGCCCTCCCTGATGAGCCATTTAGGTAAAAGCAATGCAAGAAATTTACATCTAAGTCTGCATAAACCTCAAGATTCAAATGAGTTTTGTGTATGGAAGATTCTCTGAGTCTTTTGGTCTGTGTGGCTGACTCTTATTTAAAACTAAATAAAAAGGCTTCTTGCTTTCCCAAAGACTGGGCAGCTGCATTCACAGTCTGTCCCTCCTGGTCAGGGAAATTCAGCATCTCTTTTTATTTGGATCTTGGTTCAAGGTCAGTTGTATGAACTGCTGAAGAGTCAAGGGACTCTAATCCTGCTCTAGTAAGAAGTTCTCTCTGCTACAGAATTAATGCACAGCAGCTTTCCAGAGATAAAGGGTATTGCTACCTGTCATGCTCCTGGCTACAGACAGCTTTAGGATTAAGCATCCAGCTAAAGAATAACTTAACTTTGGCAATATGCCCATTGCTACTGATCAGGGCTAGTTGGGTCTAAGCTGAGAATTTCATTGGGAATCAGCTTCCCCTCCTAGAACCTGGGACTCTCTTACCCTTATTTTCTTCCTCATCCTCTTCAAAGAACTCGGGTAAAGAAAATGCTTCTTTCAGTTGTTCCATTTCCTCCTCCAGTGCGTCCAACTCTTCTCCAGAGAGGGCATTTAGAACTGATTTCACCTAGTTAAGGAGAGCACAGACAAAGAGGGAATCACAAATCCAGCAAGAAGAAAACAAAAACCAACAGGATGGAAGATGTAACCCTGCTTTGCATTGTATGTTAATAAGAAAGTGGCATTTTCCTACAGGAAGAAGGGAAAAAGACTTGTATTTGTGAAGCCCTACTAGGTAATAATGGATTCTTAAGTGGTTATTCAAACTTCTTTCATGGAAAAACCAATTAATGACTTCTGAAATTCCATACTGATTTGCCCTCCTGCCTGCCCTGAGACAGGGAGAACAATCTCTGCTGTGCCTGCAATACTTTCCTCTTCTCCAGACCAAGGCAGCAAACAAACGGGTATGAGGAGAGAGCAACTTGTGAAAAGTTGTGGAAGACATGCAGGAACTGAGGCTGGTTGGGTAAGGAGAACAGCTTGGGGAGCTGACAACAGGACACAATGCTCCCAAGGAAAGAGCCAGATGATAATGCAGGGGTCAAAAGGAAGCTGTGTAACCAATCACTTTATAGGAAGCTCAGGGTGCTTGATTTTACATGTATATACATATATTTCTAATCTTTCTTTCCCTGCTCAGCTGAACTCAAAATAGAAGGCAAATTGCTCAAGGCCATTACCTTTGATTCACTCTCTCTGGAAAGCATCTCTAAAGCCTCCAGATGCGAAAGACCCTGAAACTCATCAAACAGTAACCCATAATGGGCTTTCTTCTCTGTAGCCATGGTAACCTCAGTAGCTGTCTGCTGCTCTTCTTTCTCTTTTGCCTCTCGTAAGACCTGAAAAAGAAAAGAAGAGGACTCAGGTCGGCACCAGAAAGGACAGACTATGGGAGGAGAAGGCTTTTGGTTCAATAGTAAAAATGGCTGCTAATGACAGAACCACAAAAAGGAGACAAAATGAGAGACATCAATGAGGAGCTGATAAAGAATTGCCATACCTGAGACAACGTAGAGGTTCTGATCATCAGGCCCTTTGTTTTTTTGAATCCAGGGTCTCCCTCAGCTATTACATCCATTGTCTTTTTCCCAATGAATTCCAAGGCATCCAGACCTCCAGTAATAACACTTTTCCCCTAGGAATCAGATTTGGATATAGAAGGCATGTAAACCTCCTAGGAAACTATTCAACTGAAGAAACTGAATTGGAAGATTTATATCAGCAATATTATGCCAGACACTCACATATAAGCCAAATTGGTCACCCTAAAATGCAACCCTAATCACCACAAAGAGAGCAGAAGGACATGCAAAGAGCCACAATACATTGTAATCCAACAGTTTAATACAGCACTCAAGACAGCTGCAGTAATCTGATGGGAAATACATTTTTATTTTGTGAACAGGCTGGTTCTCAGCACATTAAAGTATTAAAGGATTTAGTTCTCATCCTTCCAATCAGGAAACAGTAGACCTATGGGTTTTGGTTGCTAACTCTTGTTCAAGCCTTAAAAGCAGAAGCAAGCTTTCCATCTGTGGCTCTTTCAGATTCATGGGCAAATTGACAAGACAGCAGATCACAAAAAGCAGTTTCTAAGGGTAATGGGTTCCTTTGAAGTGCATTTCTCATGGTCACAGGAACAAGCTGATTTCCAAGCAATTTAGGCTAGTTTCACAGAAGTTTTTTGAAGAGGAGAATGGATTTCATCTCTAGAGAGTTCTGTGGAAATCAGTGGAAATATTCCAGGAATGAGTCTGACCCTACAATTACCTGAGTAGTCTGAAGGGAGGGAGCAGAGATAACAGAGGTGGCACGCATGGGAACGCACGCACCACGCACTGCACTGGTAGGTTTCCTTGTTATGTATCAACACTCATCACAGAACTGTCCAAAATCAAGACAACTTACACACTAACTGCCAGTTAGAAGAAAGACACAGGGTAAAGATTGCCTGTATGTTGGAGTAGTTTCTCAGCATTCATGCCACAACAGTCAAAAGCTTCCTCTCAGATGAAAAGCAACCACCCTCCTGCCACTAGTCTCTTAAACTCATTTTCTTCTGCATTCCCAACTCACTCACTGTGCTCTGAACTGCAGTAGAGATGGTTGATAAAACTCCAAGAGCCCCAGCAATAGGAAAGGAACTGCCATCTTCAACTGCATCTGTGCTGCCAGCACCAGGATTCTCCTTTCCTGCATTAGAAGGCACAAAATTAACTTCCTCACTCCCAGAAAGAAAAAAACAGTCCTGTCAGCTGCAGAGCAGAGAAAATCAACAAACACCAAGTGTCAGCCAGGAGCAGGGCTATAGCTGAGGTCATTTTCCTACCTACTTTTCATAGCCAACAGAAGTAAGCAACAAACCATTATTTTAGCACAGAAGTATCTGCTCAATATGCAGGATGCACTGTAAGGTGATGTTATTTTGGTGCTGATTATGTTATGAGAAATGTTTGTGTTGTTCTTATGCAGTAAAAACTGACCTCTTGTAGCACCTCTAGTCTCTGAAGATATTTCACTAGGACTGGGGATCCCAAGGGTTGTTTCTGCTTTTTCTATGACATTTGAAATACCTTGACCTAGAGAAGACAGCAGAATACAGCTTTAACCATGAGATACAACAGAAATCAGAAGAGAAACAGGATTAGGGCTGCATATTGGGTTTTGATATTCTGGATTCCTCTTGTTCGAGGGGTTTTACCCAACACTAAAACCTCTTTCTGGGCAGCTTGCTTTCCAATGTAATCATCTTGGGTTTCATTTCTGCCTTTAAATCAAGCTGCAGGTACCTGCTGACTATCAGTTTAAGATACCTGCTGAAACTTAAGCAAATACCTTAAAAACTTGACACTAATGTTAGCTGTGCATACCTCCTTAATTTCATTGTACCTTTTGGTATATGTTTCCCCCATTACTTGAACAAATCTATTGACATTTTTCCAGTAATTGCCAGAAACAAGATTAAAAGCACCAGCCTGAGATATTATCAAATACCATAAAAAGCCTTACCTACAGTAGCTACAGTGGCAGTTGCAGTTGACAGAAGAGATTTCCCCCAGCTTCCCCAGTACCCCCATCCTGTCTGAACTACAGCTGGAGAATCTGAGACCTTTAATAAAGAAAAGCAGAAGAGAGTGATGCAGGTGAGGAGAGCAGCACAAGCAGCCTGTGATGTGGAGCTTCTGTGCAGCAGTTTCTTTTCAGATAAACAGCAATGTGAATTTTTTTAAAAGCAGTGAGGCTCAAGGTCAAACTCCTTCTGTGTTCAAAGCCACAAAACATGAAATCATGCTATTGAGAGCAAGCACAAGAACATACCTTGAGAGTTTCAGCTGGGGGCTTTTCTGTAGCAGGAGGCTGAGCTGGGGGTTTGAGCTCAGGTCTTTTCCGAGTCATAGGCACAGGCTCAGACTCTTGGTCTCTTACTTCATCACTTTTATCATAGCTAAGTTCTTCAGCTTTCTCTTCATTTTCACCTTTGCAAGAGGTTTCTTCCTTCAGACTTTCACTGCTGTCTTTCTCAGACATGATTACTAACACCCATAGAAAGCAAAGCAGACAAAATAATCACTCCCTTGTACTCTTTATTGGTTCAAAGGCACCACATTTGCCTTTTAAATAACAAAAACACAACCAAGACACAAATCCCTCCACACTGCCACACACACTCACACAAGCAGATGATGTTTTTAAGGGAGCATGTACACTGACTTATGTCTGACTAGAAGAAACGTCACACTTGAAAGTTTAAAGTCCCACAGAAACACGTGGCTTTATCTTACCAACACGCCCTCTCCAGGGGAAAGAAACAGACTGCTAATTCCAAAAAGCAAATGAGAGGTACAAAAGGTCCTCAGACAATTAAATCCATTGCTTATTTCACAAAAAAAAAACAAAAAAAAAAAAAACACCAAAAAAACTAAACCCACAACAAAACCAAAGCCAAAAACACAAAACCAACAAGAACACAAACGTTGAAAGCAAACTGCTTGGGACAGCTGTTTTGAAGGATGTTGGATACAAATGGGGATAGCTGCCAGAAAACTGGGCATGAAGGGAGGCAGCTCCTGGTTTGCTTCTGTGTTTAGGGTTGAGTTTTGTCAGGGCATTAACATTATTCAGAATCTGAACTGTGCTCCAGCTGCCATGGCCACTGGCTCTTATATTGCACATTGGGGATGATGGTGCCCATGAACAGAGCTGTCAAGCTGTGGCTTGCTCACAACAGAGGTTTCTCCCTCCTGCTGCCTGTGCTGGCAGCACTTCGCCAGCTCCGGAGAGGTAACCTGACGGCAGCAGGAGCAGGCAGGGACAGGCAGAGCCACGTCGAGCATCTCAGACAGCAGCCCACAGGCCCCTGACATCGTCAAGGGCGTGATACTGCGTCCCGGAGAGGTGGCGTCCGATGCGATCGGGGCAGGCGGCCCCAGCCACGGCATTCCGTTGGCTTTAGGCGAGGATAGCAGCATCTATGGAAAGGGCAGCTCCGAGGGCCGGGCTGGGATCCTCACCCTATTTTCGAGCAGGACCCCACAGCAACTCCGGGCCTGGCCGCCCACAGGCACACAGGTGACCCCACCGAGGCCATCGCCACCCGGGGCACCTCCCTAGGCTTCCCAGCCCTGGGAGACCTCCTTCTGTCTCTGCTTCCTCGGAATACCTCCCGGATCGCACAACCCCCATACGGGGCAGTCTGACCCAGAGGCGACTCCCTAGAGCTCCCTCCCCCCCCGCCGTAGGGATTCCAGCCCTATAAGGGGATCTGCAGGTGCCCACAACCCACCACGGTACCGCTTACCGCTTGCCCCTCGGGAGATCCCCGAGTGCCCCCAACCCCGCCTCCCCTGGGGACTCGCCGTCCCACAAACGGACCCTTCGAGCCCCTTGGTCCCTCGGCCCTCCGAAGACCAGCTCCGCCTCCCCGGCCCAGGTCCCAGTGCCGGTTACTGTCGCTCACCCGCCGGGCCGGGCCGGGCCGGACTGGGTCGCCAGTTGCTCGCTCCCCGCGCCGGGCGGACCGTAACCATAGAGACGAGTACAGAGCGGCCCTCGCAGGTTGCCCTGGAAGTGCGGCCCAGCGCGGAAGTGAGCGCGGAAAGCACATCCGGGCAGAGGGGCCGGTGGCGGCGGCGGTAGAGGTGTGCAGCGAGACGGGACGGGATGGGACGGGACGGGACGGGACGGACCGTGGAGCGAACCAGGGCGTGGGGTGGGCCCCTCCATTCTCCATCCAGTGGCAGCGGCGCACGGTGACGCCAAGTTTTGTCTGCCGGCGTCGGAGTCAGGGAAAGGGGCGACGCGACGCGAAGGTTCCAGCGTCCATTCAGCTGCTGCGGGAGAAGTTTGGGGGCCTCAATCCGTGCTGTTTTGGCACAGAAATGCTGCCGTGAGGGTCGGGGTAGCAGTCTCCTGGCGTGAGGTCAGGCTGTATGACGTTAGGCGAAGGCTTGAGGGATCTGGGGTTGTTTAGTCTGGAGAAGAGGAAGTTGAGAGAAGATCTCATTGCTCTCATGAAAGGAGGCTGCAGTAAGGTGGGGGTTGGTCTCACGAATTTAAAGTGATAGACGTGGCCTCAAGTTGCACCAGGGGAGGTTTAGATTGGATATTAGGAACAATTTATTTACTCAAAGAGTGGCCAGGCATGGGAACAGGGTGCCCAGGGAGGTGATGGAGTCATCATCCCTGTAGGCGTTCAAAAAAATGTAAATATGGCACGTTGGGACGTGATTCAATGGCCATGGTGGTGTTGGGTTGGCAGTTGAACTCCATGATCTTAAAGGTGTTTCCCAACCAGAACCATTCTGCACTGTTTAGGTTACAGAGCGTGGATGTGCATCATGTTTCCCGCTGCCTCAAGGAGCTTTAGTGGAGTTTTCCTATGAGCAAGCATATGAGGTCAGGCCTGCTGGGGCCAGGGTTTGCATTCACTGGTGATTTGTGTCTGATCAGTTTTAGCTGACGACGGGGGGGGG
>VWYK01115258.1:0-13210 GCA_013399775.1 Semnornis frantzii | reverse complement strand
TTGAGGCAAAGAGGGTGTTAAGTGCCTCTACCCTTTCCTCATCTTTTGTTACTCTATTCCCCTCTCATCTAAAAAGGAGTGGAAGTTGTCCTTGCCCCCTCTTTTGCCATTAATACACTTATAGAAGCATTTTTTATTCTCCTTAACAGCAGTGGCGAGCCTAAGCTCTAAATGGGCTTTTGCTTCTATAATTTTTTTCCTACAAGACCTAGCAACATCCTTAAACTCTTCCTGGGACACCTCCCCTTTTTTCTAAAGGTGATACACCCTCTTTTCCCCCCTTCATTCCTTTAGAAGCTCCTTGCCCATCCAGTCTGGCTGTCTCCCTTGTTGGGTTATCTTCCAGCACATTGGCACAGCCTGTTCCTGTGCCTTCAAGAGTTCTTTCTTGAAGTAGGTCCAGCCTGCCCCCCTTTGTTTTTAAGAGCTGTTTCCCAAAGAACTTTCCCAGTTAGTTCCTTAAATAAGCTGAAGTCTACCCTTCAGAAGTCCAGTGTGGAGGTTTTGTTGATGCCCCTTCTGTTTTCACTGTGTATTGAAAACTCTGTAATTTCATGATCAGTGGACCCCAGACTTGCTGATAATACTTCTGTGACAAGGCAAGAGTAATCCTGAAGCCTGTAATTCAAGCCTGTGATTAAAGTTTCCAATGCTGACTTTGCAAGTGAGAGGTGAAGAGACTTGGTCATGTATGCTTGTTCCACATATTCCTAGTGTTTTAAACTGATACTGTATCAGGATATTTAGGGTTTTTGACTCCTTTTGGCTCCTGCAAGGAGAGAGCAGGCGTCTCCCAAAGGCAAGCACTGCATGTGAGCTTTGAGTGCAGACATACTGTTATTGAAGATGGTTGTTGGCTCTGCCTGGTGGAAGGGATTAGCTGATAAAAGGCTCCTGAGCTGTTTGAAGACCATTCACACAGATTTTGCTTTTTGAGTTCCCTGGCCTTGGCTTGCTAGCCTGCTTTCAGCTGGATACAAGCTCTGGTGTCATCACCTGAGAGCCTCATTCAGCTCTTGTGCTATGAGATGTGGGTTTTCTCAGTGCTGGGAGAGATGATGGAAGTCACCTTCCCTGTGGGATAGTCGTGTTTGCCCCTCCAGGCTTTTAATGCCAGTCTGGAGCTTTCTTTAAAAGTTAATTCAATATGTGAGAAATTTCAACTATTTCACAGAAAGTGTGATGGTGTGGAAGAGGAGGAAAGGAGTCCATAAACAGTGGAAGGCCTCTCCCTTTCTCCAGGGAGGGCTTGTTTGCATGGGTTGAGCAGGGAGCTCAGCCTAGAGGAGTGTGAGGCAGTGATGGAGCTGTCTGGGCACTTCTCACTGCCTTGTTTTCAGGTCTTACCCAGGAGAAGGGACAATAATTTCTCAGGCTCTTTCAGAAAGAAGTCTCTTCTACCTGGTGGCTGAGTGCCAGGGTAGTGTTCTGGAGGAGGACTGGCAATGTCCTAAATACCTAAATACCCTTAGGGTTCCTGACAACCTGCAGCAGACAGGTCTTTTGCTTTGAGGATGTTTGGTTCATGATGATCCAGGAAGTGTCTTACTGCCATATAACACAGCAAAGCAAACTGAGTAAATGGACTAAGACCCATCCTTGGTGGAACATTTTGAGAATCATGCCCCAAGAAATTAAAAGGTGATGAAATCAAAAGGTTTCCCACTTTTGGATGCTTTTCACCTGAACGACCAGAGGTTCAGATGTTATATTTAACTCGATATGTATCTTCATTTAAAATACAGACTTCACTATTGTCACCTATGATTTTCTGCTTTGTCTGATCATCTAAAGTCATTAATTCAAAACCCTGAACTAAAAAAGCAATTATCTATGATTATCTCAGTCAGCTATCACACCAATGTTTCATAGTTTGGACTGGTCTCCTGCTCATTTTTGGAAGGACTCTCATGTTTGTTTAGCCTAACAATATAAGGTCTATTACTCATGTGCTCAGACTAGACACATTGCTGGATTCAGGCTTCCTGCACTAAAGAATTTTAGATTGCTTATTTGACAGCCACCCAATTTTGCTTCGTGGAGATATTTAGGCTGTGCGTCTCCTGGCTTAAAAAAGAGAGTTGGTTTCAGAACAATGTTTATGAAAGTAATGTACATCTTTAGTCAGGAAAAAAAAAAAAAGTGAATCTTTACTTCTACTCAGGGGAGTAAAAAAAAAAATCACAAAATGCTAGCAGAAGATATTTTCATCCAAATAATTCGAAGTTCAGAACTAGGATGGTCTGAATTTATCTTTTTTTGTTTCTATTTACTGTGCATTTAGTATATTTTTTTTCTGTATAAACCATAAATGTATCTATAAATCTACATACAGAGACAAAAAAGCCCTACCAATTTAATAGCTATATAGTAGAATTTATAGCGATACTAAAAGGTCTAAAGAAATAATTAGGGAAAGCATGGTTTGAAATTGCATTAGTTGTTTAACTGATGAGTTAAGCACCATCTTTACCCTCTTCATTAATCTAAAATATAGAAGATACAGAAAAACACTAGCCAGTCAGGCTGACATGTAGATGATGCCTTATGATCTTTTCTATTCTGAAAATAGCAATCATCACTGATGAACCGATCCAATAAACATATGCACATTTTCTTCCTCTCTAGTTTAAGTGATGAACAATAGTTTTATCCCTGCTCCTTCTGCCAAAGCACTAATTCAGTTTCTCAGAGAGCACTCCTACACCCAACCCCTCCATAGTTCAAATGAAAAGACTTCAGTACCTGCTGATGAAAATATCAAACACCCAGTTCCTCAGTGTTTTGGGTAGCTAGTGCTGCATGTGTTCAACCAGAGCTCTGTACAGAGAATTACTGCAGAACAAGGCCCTGAGAACATGTAAAATGTATATGGACGATTGCTTAGATTCCCTCTTGTAAGAGTGGAGATGTGTGCTTAGGGAAAGACCTGTAAAGTGTAGGGAGCAGGTTAATTTATATTAACTCTAGCCAGAGTGTGCTGAATTAATATAGCCAAAGATGTGTGCAGGCCAGATATATTAAGTATGCATCTTTTCCATGGTCACGGCCTGTGGGGTGTAAAGAAGGACATTAAAGCAACTCTCTGGTGATTCTGCATCTGCTTGGAATTTGTCTGTACAGGTGGAATCCCAGAGATCCTGTTAAGGCAGTTTTTAATTAGCTTTATAGTTTTGGGAGAGGTTTAGAACCTGATGTCTGACTTCTGGATTTAAGAAACATAAAATTTATTATTCCTCAGCTGGAGCTTGGCCAATGTTTGCCTTCTGCATTAATAATTTTTAGTATTCATCTCCTAAAGCAAATGTTTTACTTCCTTGAGCAAAGCAAATAAACATGCACACCAAGAAAAACGCCACGTGAGCCTTTTCTTCAATTTCTGTAGCAAAAGAAGTCTCTAAGACAACTGCAGCTTCAATGTATGCTCAGAAAAATCTTTCATTTATTATTTATATAATTATTTGCAGAGTGCTGTTGCCATAGCAACTTTTACACACAGTGAGATAAATCCTTGCTTAGACACCAGTCACAACTCCAAACACTATCCCATGAAAATATGTCTGCATGGACATTTCAGAATTTTCCAAGTTTTTCCGAAGTAGTTGTTGACATTAAAATTACTTACTTCTGCTAAATTAGAGAAACAAGCCTGGGGGTTTAGCCTAATTTCCTTAAGAAACAAGGCTTAGGCAATCGTACTTTTTCCATCCGTCTGCTTATCCCCTCCTAATATCTTTCAAATCTGCTGGCACAATTTCAATTACCTTTTACTAAGACATCTCAAAGATAGTTAAATCTGACTTCGTGGAAAGTGATTGAAGCTGCAAGAGTCTTAGAATAATGTGCCTCAACAGGAAATCTTTCACCATCATCTTGAAAGTGGTGAGCTACTTTTGTCCTGTTCTCCAGACAGTATCGGACTGGTCAAAATGCATATTCATCTTTTTTTGTAGCTAAAGGAGAAACAAGGCAGAAAAGGTGGAACTATGGGAGGGTAGAGGGTTGAGCAGCTCTTGTGGAGACTGGAGATGTTGCAGGCAGGAACATCCTTGTGGTTGCACTGGGGCTGTGGGCTTGCAGGACATGAATTAATATGAAATGAGGGCTTTGTTGATTCTACTGCTCAAGGACAATGGCTTCCAAACTCTGCAGCCTCTTACAATCACCAGTGTGGGGAGTTAGGGCAATGCAATGTCTGAGGCAGTCTAGGCTGCTTGACTCCTGCAGTCTCACTCTTTGGAACAGAGACTTTCAAGCATGGTGAATTATATAAACTACATGTGCAGAGGTTAGCAACCCTGTACACCAGACAGTCCAGGCAGCCAGCTGGCACCACAACTTGGCTCTTTGGTAGCCATGATTTAAGGCAGACTTTGTCCTGTGATAACTTGGACTGGACTGGATTCTGACCCATGGGCTGAAGGCGATGGAGCTCTTTTAGCTTTCACAGCTTCTCACCACTCAGGGATGATACCAAAACCTAGTGGAATCTCACCAGACGTCTCAACATCTGTTGGATTATGAGGATCATGTTTCATGTTTGGAAATACAATACATCTTTGGCAATATAAAATCAGGACAGATGTATGAATATTAGACAGTTTCTGTTGACTGAGAAATTTTATATATCTGTATGCATGCACACTTTACATAAGCTACTCCAAAACAGCAGGATGGAGGGAAAGAGACACAGTTTTTGAATACTTAAGTTGGGCCAACTCCAATTACAAGATTCCAGAGCAAATGAATGCTGAATGGTGTTTTGCATCAAAATGCCTACAAGTATTTTTTTAAATGTTTTTTTATTTTAATTTAAAAAAATGTACACTTAATTGACTTCTTTACTGAGGGTTTTGATCTCCCTCTTATCAATGACATAGGTTTGGCATCTTTAAAAGTCATTCCAGTTTTAGACGCCTGAATGTAAGATTCTGATGTCTGTGCTCAAACATTTTGCTTCAGTTTGATTATAGTTTACTATAGAATAAGTCAAAAACCTTAGTGTAAATCAGAGGGTTAGAGAATGTGGCAAATAGGTGCTGGTTGGTTAGCAGGTGCCCACCAAAACTTCTTTATCCCTTTCCATCCACAACTGGACAACGGAGAGAAATATAACAAAAGGCTAAAAGGCTCCTGAGTCAAGATAAAGACAGGGACAGCATTCACCAACTGCCATCTTGGACAAAACAGACTTGACTTGGGGAAAAAATAATTTAATTTATTACCAATCAAATCGGAGTAGGATAATGAGAAATAAAATCTTGAAAATGCCTTCAACTGACCTCTCCCTTCCTCCTAGGCTCTGGTTTGCTCATGATTTTCTCTGCCTCCTTCCCCTGCCCTAGTGCAGTGGAAGCTGCAGTCAGTTCATCACGTTGTCTCTGCACCTCCTTCTGTCTCAGTGGGAGGACTCCGCACACTCTTCACCTTTTCCAGCATGGGGCCCCTCTTACAGAAAATGGTCCTCCACAAACTTAAGTCCTGAGTTCTTCCCACATGAGCTACAGTTTTTCACAATCTGCTTCGGTGTGGGTCCTTTCCATGGGGTATAGTCCATCAGGAATAGATTATTCCAGCATGGATTCTCCGGAGTCACAAGTCCTGACAGTAAATGTGCTCCAGCCTGGACCTCTTTCTTCATGGGTGCACAGGTCCTGTCAGCAACCTGCTTCAATACAGGCTTCCAAAGGGGTTGCAGCCTCCTTCAGGCATCCATCTTCTGGGTCTGTGCTGGAGCTGGCCGATACTGGCTCTGTTGAACACAGACGAAGCTTCTAGGAGCTTCTTTCAAAGGCTACTCCTGTAGCCCTTCGCTACCAACATCTTTCCATGCAAGCCAAATACAGTGAATAACTGTAGAAGAGTGGTTTTGTCTGGGGACAGGAGATTTAATATGGCTGTTTTTTTAATTTTCCATCAGTTAAGGAGCATAAAGTAATTCTTTTTACCTTGAATCTTTATACAGTTACTAGTTCATACTGCTTACAGAAAGATTACAAAGAGATAAAATACTCATAAAACCAATAAATATTTTAATATTTTTTAAGGAAAAAGGTTCTCAGAATCTTTGCTATGATTGTGTGGGAAAGGTTTTGTGCTGTTAGAAGATATGGTAACAGGTGAGTCCTACTTTAGTACTGAATTCAGTGATTATTTTCTACTGGATATGTGAATTAGACTAAAATGGGAAAAAAAAAACATAGAGAAATAAGTTTGAAATTATGAATCAGGTGATAATAGACATGGGCTGGGTTTTTTTGCATCTTAATCTATCCTCTCTACTCCTTAAATTCTGCCTTAAAGCACCTTACATTCATGCTTTAACACTCTTTCACTGTCACTCTAAAGGAAGCTTGGCAGCCAAAGATAAGAGATTCATGCACTGTATGACTTTTTTTTCAATGAAATTAAACTCCAGAAATTTTCAAAATTCAAATGGAATGAAATAAAACATTTTCCAGGAGTACAAAACAAACAAAACAACTGAACAATAGTGTGAAAGATTTGCAGGGAATGCAGAAATAGCCAATGAAACCAGCCAGTCAAGGCTGCCAAGAAGCCAGATGCTGTGAGAGGAAGAGCATTTTTCATAGCTTTCAGTCAGTGCCATGTGATTTCCAGCTGAGGAAAGAAAGAAGGCACTCTGATGCTATTCATTTGTTAAGATTGGTGACACCGTGCTTAATTTACTAATGGCTTTCTTTAAAGTTCAATAGGAAATCACAAATCATTATAAACCTTTCTGATATCTGGGTCTGATTCTAGTGCCTTCATCTTAATCTTCATTCATGTATGTTACCAGATCACCATAAACATGGCCGTAATTCATTAACAAGACATTCTTTGATCAAGAAAAAAGCCAAGACTGAGAAAGAAAGGGTTTTGGAAATCAGGATATTAGGCATTTAAACAGGCTTTCCCCTACAGGTCTTCCACAAATTGCTGGCACTATGCCTGGCTTGAGCTAGTAGTAATAATATTTTCTTTTTCATAAGCACCATCTTCACTAAGAATTTTGTCCAAAATAAAACAACACAGTCAGTGAGTGGAATATATCTTATCTGTTTTCTTTCTTTCTTTTTTTTTTTTTCTTTCTTCTATATACAGTTATTGGGCTTTTAGGAATGGCCAAATATAATTTATATTTTCACAAGAGATTTGTGCAAAATGGTTGCAAAATTATACAAGAATGAGTGATTTTAAATCTGTTTTGTTTTTTTTTCTTCCTTAATAGGTATAATTAGAATCAAGATATCAGTACTGGGTCCAGTTTTGTTCAATATCTTTATCAACGACCAGATGAGGGCACTGAGTGTACCCTCAGCAAGTTTGTTGATGATAGAAAACTGGGGAGGGTGGAGTGGTTGACATGCTGTGCAGCCATCCAATGAGATCTGGACAAGCTGAAAACTGGGTGAAGGCAAATCTAATGAAGTTCAGTAATGACAAATGCAGGGTCCTGCATCTGGGGAGGAATCACAACAGGCACCAGTACAGGTTGGGGGCTGCCTTGCTGGAAAACAGCTCCATGGAGAAAGACCCCATTTGAGTCCTGGTGGACAGCAAGTTCAGCATGGGACCACGCATTCTGGTGGCCAAAAGAACCAATGGCATCCTGGGGTGCATCAGGAATACTGAGACAAGCAGTTCTAGGGAGGTTCTTCTCCCCCTGTACTCTGCCCTGGTGAGACCACAGCTGGAATACTGTGTCCAGTTTTGGGCTTCCCAATTCAAGAGAGACAGGGACCTGCTGGAAAGAGTCCAACGAAGAGCCACAAGGATGACTGGGGGACTTGAGCATCTGCCCTACAAAGAGAGTGAGAGACCCCCAGGTCTCTCTGAGAGACCTCCAGGCTGTGTAGTCTGGAGAAGAGAAGACCGAGAGGAGATCTCATCAATGTATACAAATATCTGAGAGGTGGGTGTCAAGTGGATGGGGCCAATCTCTTTTCAGTGGTCAGCAGCAATAAGTCAAGGAACAACAGCTACAAACCTGAACACGGAAGGTTCCACCTCAACATGAGGAGAAACTTCTGTACAGTGTGAGTGACGGAGCACTGGAACAGGCTTCCCAGAGAGGCTGTGGAGTCTTCTTCTCTGGAGACTTTCAAAACCCACCTGGATGCCTTCCCGTGTGAACTACCCTAAGTGATCCTGCCTTGGCAGGACGTTGGACTTGATGATCCCTGGAGGTCCCTTCCAACCTCTAAAGTTCTGTGACACTGTGATTCTGTGATCATTTTAGCCAGCAGGTCAAGGGAGGTGATTCTCCCCTTCTACTCCACTCTGATGAGACCCCATCTGGAGCACTGTGTCCAGTTCTGGAGCCTCTATTACAGGAAAGATCTAGATGTGCTAGAATGTGTCCAGAGAAGGGCTACAAAGATGACCAGAGGGCTGGAGCACCTCTCCTATGGAGACAGACTGAGAGAGTTGGGGTTGTTTAGTCTGGTGAAGAGAAGGCTTCAAGGAGACCTTATTGTGGCCTTCTAGTATCTGAAGGGGGCCTACAAGAAAGCTGGTGAAGGACTTTTTGGGATGTCAGGTAGTGATAGGACTAGGGGCAATGGAGCAAAACTAGAAATGGGATGTTAGGAAGAAGTTCTTCACCATGAGGATGGTGAGACACTGGAAGAGGTTCCCCAGGGAGGTGGTGGAAGCCCCATCCCTGGAGGTCTTTAAGGCCAGGCTGGATGGGGCTCTGAGCAACCCGATCTAGTGTGAGGTGTCCCTGCCCATGGCAAGAGCATTGGAACTAGATGACCCTTCCAGTCTCTTCCAGCCCTGACAATTCTATGATTGCCTGTTCTCACAAACTCGACTCCTCCTTTATGTGGTTGACACAAAAGGGACCTGCCTCCTTAGAGATATTTCTGAGGGTAATCCTGGGAACTCTAGAACAGAGAACACCACTTTGATAGAAAGTCAGTCTGCTGAAAAGCAGCACTGGTTCGGGAAAGGGAAACAGTCTTCTAGATCAAAGGTCTTCTGAAATTATCGCAAATAGGGCAACAAAGGTTGCTATGTTTCCTGGACACTTTTGACTGAGACTTAAATTTTTTCTCTCCTCTTTATGTAAATTTTGGAAAGCTCCCAGGAGGGTTTGGATTTAAATCTGTCTTTCCCAAATGGAAATAGATTCTCCTGCCTGGAATATTCAGGTTAGTATAATGAGGGCCACTTTTACTGCTGATAGGCCTTCAGGAATTAGTCACTGAACAAACCACCTGTAACGCTCAATTAAGCTCAGTGCTCCTGTATTCTGAATGAGAAATATCTTATTATAGACATGGAGAACACTGAAGAAAGAAGGGAGCATGCCTACCAAGACAGAGACAGTCAAGCGAGGTAACAACGAAGTATATTCCCCCTAAAGTTAGTGGAGCTGGAGATGCATTGTCACAATTAAACACACAGTGTTACTGGTACCTAAGGAAAGGGTCGTGTGGGGAAAACGAAGATGCTGCAAAATAATAGCATAAACCCCTTACATACATCTGAAGAATAAGAAAAAAATAATATTCTTATCTGTCAGTTCAAGGACATTTCTCTTCTCAGGAGCATTTTCGGCTGAAAGAACGACAGTCTTGCTCCACTACATGACTTTCTTACGTCAAACTGCAGCAAAGAAAGCATCTTCCTTCAGAGATGATGAATGTTAGTCAGGGGCCTATGCCAAGTGAAAGGCATACAGAGAGTGATGGAGATCAGTTAATGTGTATCAGGTAGCTAAAAGTAGTGACAGAAACCAGAAGGACATATCCTTTCAACTAGACTTCACAGCTATGGAAATAAGTGCAAGGAAATGGTTTTTGCTTTCTTTTTCATCTCTCCAACACCCACAGCATTTCTAGCAGCAGAAAGCTTACACTTTACTCTCCCAGAGAAATTCAAAGGTGACACATGCCCCAGATTCATCACATTTGCATGTCAGTGCAAAATGGTAGTCTCAATTGTTGTATCAGTTAAATTAACAGAGCAGCTGATCTGCTGGGCAACCAATTGGGAAAGCTTTTCTCCCTGGATCCCGGTGTTGGTTTGTGCTTTTTTATGTATCTGTTGCTGTAGCTATGCATCCTTCCCTTATGAACAGCAGGAGAAACCAAGGTACTCAAGCTGGTTTTGAACTGCATTAACACCTCTGCGAAGATAAGAGGGTGTGATGAGCTTTCTTTTGCTATAATTCTAAGCTTATTCCTGAAAGTATATGTTGTCAGAACAATACACCACCTTTCACAACAATGACCTAATCTCTCAGTTGAAAAGACTTCTTTAAACAAGACTGCACTTTCATTTACCTCCCAAAACACTCTCTCAGTGACTTTCAGAAATTAAATGATTCAAAAATGAGTACTAATGCCAGCGTGTCCTTGAATGCAGCAGACTATATGTTGCTACCCATCTTTCTGATAGAACAAAGCATCCTCACATTAATTGATGTCATTATGGGATACTGGTAAATTCAAAAGTAAATAATTTCACCTTTTGTCTTTTTAGCAGGGAGAAAAACCAAACCAAACCAGAAAATTACTAGCAAATTAGGTGGAAAGGTTAATGATGCATGGTACAGACCAAACTGGATGAGAACTCACTGTCTGAGGGCAATGCTTGGTTTTGAATGGAGATGGCAATTTTATTGAACTATGCAACTATGCACCTTTTTACTCTCCTCATACTTCCTTCAGGTATTTCCATCATAGGGATGGTACTGTTAGGTAACCAGAGACCCTGGCCAGAGTGTCACCACCACACAGGGCATTAGCAGCTGCCAGGCACCAAGCAGTTCAGATAGGTTTAATTCAGTGCTGAACGAATTCATATGTCCAGAAGAGACTTTTCTGTCTTAGTTCAACTCCTCTGCCATAAAACATACCAGTGATACTGACAGATGTTCCTCTCCTATGTTTCTAAAGAATCTCAAGCTTTCCTAAACATCTCAGTTCATTTTTAACCCATTCCTAGAATCAAGATATATTCCTAGGACATTAATTCAACCTTCCTGTTTTTTTTCTGTCCAGTACTTGTCGGGCCTACTGTGGTCATGGAACACCTGTTCTTCACTCTTTCAGTGCTGTTTTCCATCTTTGGAACTTGTTATCACATCCTCCCTTGAGCTCCTTTTTGTAAGCTAAACTGCCTCAAGTTCACATTTTTGTTGTGAGTTCCGAATGATTCCCATTCGTCTTGATGAAAAAGTAGGAGAGCATTTGACGCAGGAACACTGAGAAATTTCACTTGAAACAAAGGATCGTTTTAGCATTTTCAAAGTAAAGTGTTGTGGGGTCTGTTTTTGTTTGTTTGTTTGTTTATATCATGAGTAATTTATGATTTCATGTCCCAGTATGGGACAGAAACAAATACAGAAATGTGTGAATTTCACACAGAAATTAAATTCTAGCCTCCAGTTGACGCTGGTCAGTGATTTGCCTCCCTATAGCAGGAGGTCAGAGAATGATGTACATACACATGCAGATTGTTAGGATAAAAATGAAAAATGGAAGAAATGACTGAAATGCAAAACATCTGTTCTGTTGATTGATAGTCTAACAGGCAGGTTATTACAGAATAAGTGCAAAATCTATTTTAGAAAGTTATTCTCAATGGGTAAATCATGCACAACCATTTGCCTTCACTGTGCAAAAACTGGCAGCACAATCTGAATGTCTTGTCTTCTAGCTTCCTGAGGTTCAGACTACATTTGTGGCTAGGTCAGGAACTTGACCTGGGTCAAATGTTCATGTCAGTGAGTATAGTCCTAACCTTGATCTCTGACTCTTCTGACTCTAATGTTTTTGGGTTTTTAACATGATTAAAGTCTTAAATCTGTGTTTCTGCTGACAGTGTTGCTCTCACCACTGTAGATCTATATTTTGAACCTATGATAGCCTCACTGTGCCACCTTCTTAGCACTTAACACCAACAGAACAGGGAGTAGTGTTTCAAGCTTTCCAATGTCCATCAAGCCAATATCCACCAGGACAATGAGTTGATTGAAAATGAAGGATTTTTTGCTGATATTGTTGGGTTAGTCTTTATCCCTGCAGCATACAACTCATGTTCACACAGGTGAAGTGCTGGGAATGTGTGACTGGAAGTGGGATAGGAGAGAAACACCTTTTTGGGTGGAAGTTGAGAGTTTGATGTACATTCTGTGACCTCCATCTATTTAACTGTTGGACCTACAGTTTCTCCTCTCGCACTGTTGCTTCTTGTCCTGTTGTCTTCTTTACAGAGCCACTCACATGTGCTAATCCAGCAGAAAACCATCTGAGAAATTCACTGAGTTCACTGAAATGGCTCAGCAGAGTGCGGGGGAGTACTGGAACAGTACAAAGAAGTGATTGGATAGCAGCACAAGAGTAAACTTTCGTTGTGTGAAATTAAATGTAAATTAAGNGCACAAGAGTAAACTTTCGTTGTGTGAAATTAAATGTAGATTAAGGGTGAAGTGAAACCTGGCACTTCAAAACCCTCTGCTACCTTAGGGTTGGCAATATCAAAATTCCCTGCATGCAGTGTGCTCATGCTGCTGTAAGGATGATCAGTTCAAAATAGGCTTATTCTCTGTCATTATGTGCAGCTTTTGTTCTGAGTCATTTCCACTTACCAGCTTTCCATTTATAGACAAAACTTCCCATTCCTTCATGTATTATGTACTCCTGGACAACATTTACTTCTCAAATTCATCATCTGCTACCTCACATAATATTATATGACAGCTCCTGTAATAATATAAAGAATTCTCTGTAGAGTTCTAAATGAAATAGTAGCAGATAGCTGAAAATTAGCAATAATGTGCTTAACCAGGGATGTGCAAAAGAGAATGTGACTGAACACTTCATTTATTGCTAAAAAAGTGTGGCTAAAAGATTTACTACAGGTATTTTGCTATATAATTGTAATTCATTTTTAGATGCAACAAATCTATAGAGTATTTTTGGGATTCACCTGATCAAATGTAGAGTTCTGCATCAGAACTAGTCACTATAGACCTTCTTTATAGGTAGTGGAAAGAAATTACCCTTACCAGAGGGCAGTTTATAACATCCTTGCATAAACTAGATCATCTAAATTGCATCCTTATATTACATTGTTTGTAAAAGGAACCTATAGCTATTAGTTTAGACACAGTGGTACTTTACTGTGGTTGTAAAATGGCGGAGAAAGACAGTGCAAGATTTTTTTCAAATGAGATAATGTCTGTCATTAG
>VWYK01115194.1:3142-28866 GCA_013399775.1 Semnornis frantzii | reverse complement strand
TTCCATCCCTGACAATTCTATGAATAGAACAAAAAAAGGGCAAATCAAGGGCAGTTTTCTGCTGGATGCCTGAAGGAAAGCAAGGCAGATTTTGGAAGGTGTCAAGGAACCAAAATATAAACCAGGTATCTTCATGTCTGCCTTTAGATACCTGATTATTTTCAGATAAGCAACCCCTTTTTACTCTTAAAAGATGCTTATTATCCTGTAGTGATTAGTTAAGTAATAGAAAGGACTTCAAAGAAATTTTATTTTTTTTTTTTTCTGATGAGGAATCAGCAGGAGAAAAAAAAAAATCTTTCTTATTACTGAAGTAGACAAAAAATCCTCAGATCTGGACAAAGATTGTGAGGAACCAGCTCCTCAGCAGCCTGCACCGGTGTAGTGTTCTGGAAAGCAGTGGTGCTGAGCTCCAAATGAGCCATGAAGGCAGTGCTGAAGCCCCTTTGACTTGGTGCCTCACAGGAGCAAACCACCTGGCTGCTGAGTGTGGGTGCAGATGACCAAGAGATGGGAATGGACTTGCACACTCAAACCTCCTTCCTCTGGCAGCACGTTCTGTGCTGTGCGAAGTGGTTGGAGAAGTTGGAAGTGACTTTTATTGATGTCTTCTATTTTTAGCGAGTCATCAGAACCAATTTATTCTCCTTGATAGGCTGGTGTGTGGGAAAGCAGAGGAGAGGCAGCCTGGGGGGATGTGAGGCATCTTACTAAGGATGTTTCTCCCCTGATAGCCAAACAGAACTCGTTTAACTGTTTGTGGTGGTCTTTCTGTTCCACTCCCTTCACTTCATGTTGGTAGAGCCACTCTGGGAAGCATTGCTGCTCATCTGGGTGCTGGTAGGGTCAGTAGTGTAGGCTACAAGAACACGATGATGGCTATGGCCCATGAGAGCTTTCTGTGGCAGTTTATCTGAACTCCCTGAAAGGAGGCTGCAGTCAGGTGGAGATTGGGCTCTGCTGCCTAGTCTAAGGTGATACAAGGAAAGGAAGTGGCCTGAAATTGTGTCAGGGGAGGGTTAGGTTGGAGATTAGGAGGCATTTCTTTGCTGCAGGGGAGTGGTCAGGGGTTGGCACAGGCTGCCCAGGTAGGTGGTGGAGTCCTCATGCCTGCAGGTGTTCAAGAAAGGTGTGGCCATGGCACTTGGGGCCATGCTTTGATGGCCATGGTGGGGTTGGACTGATGGTTGGGCTGGATGACCTTAGAAGAGTTTTCAACGAAAACAGTTGTATGGTTTTATGATTCTATGATTCTCTTGAGGCTGCTGTTAGCAGGAAGTTGATCCTAGCTTCCAGCACAGGAACTCTTCTGGAAAGGTGCTGAGCTCCCAGATGACTCCGGCAGGAGCTGCTGTGGGAACGCGATGCCTTCCAGTTAGCCCATTAACCGCCCACCAACTGCAGGCAGCCTGCTGTGCTCTGCCAGTTGGGAGCTATTCAGGGATGGGAGGAAGGAAGTGCTTGCTCTGCAGTTTTGCATGGAGCTGGCAGGTGTGGTGCTGCTCAGCCCTGGGGAGGAGAGGCTCTGCTCGCCGCTTCGCTGCCTTCATTCAACTTCAGCACAAAGCTGGAGTGTCTGTGGTGGTGCTGGGGGATCAGTACTGCTCTGCCTTCCCTCTCAGCTCTGCTGCACTCCACAGGATCACTCACCTAGTCCAAAAAGGGTAAGACAGCCTTCATCCAGCACCTTCTTCCTCTTTGTTGCTCCCAAGTTCATCCTCAGGTTAAATAAAGATTGAGCTTAAAGATGATTTTCCTGGGAATGCAGCCCCTGCAAGAATCGATTTCACCTGGATGTGGGCACCATTCAGCCCTGCAGAGTTGTTGTTCCTCCTGCCCAGCCTCTCGGCGCAGAGCTCTTTGTTTCTGTGACAAATAGCAGTGCCCACATGCTGGAGTTGTGCCCTGTCCATCTAATAAGCAATCACTTAGTGCTGATGGCAGGGAAGTGCCTGCAGGAATCGATGGCTGGTGTGTGACAGCCCTCTTCAGGTGAAGGCAGCAGTGAATACAGATGAGGAGAGCAAGTCCCTGGGGATGAGGAGGATTTACAGACTCTGTGTGTGGCTGGAGGGGAAAGAGCTTAGGAATGGGTGTTTGGGGTGCCGAGATGGGATGGTGGAGTTCAGTGGCAGTAGGTGAACAAATAGGGCTGAGCACAGAAGGCAGTGTGGATTTGAGTGTGCAGCCTCCCAGTGTGGGAGACTCTGCTGTGTTTGAGGAATTGTTATAGAGGGGTTGAGGTCGGGCTGCTGGCGTGGGATTGGTTCTGGGGCAAAGGCTGGAATGAGTTCAAGAGGTGCTTTCTTGGCAGAGCTGGCATAGTATCTGTGGGGAGCAGCCATGGAGAGTACAAGGGCTCATGGTGTTACATGTGGCATGGAATCATGGAATTGTTTGGGTTGGAAAAGTCCTTAAAGGTCATAGAGTCCAGCCAGAACCTGATTGTGCCAAGGCTGGCAAAGTACAAGTCTCTCAGCACCACACCTCTGCCTCTTTGAACACCTCCAGGGATGGGGATTCAGCCACCTTTCTGGGGAGCCTGTGCTAGGCTTTGAGAACCTTTCCAGTGACAGAGTTTCTACTAATGTCCAACCTAAACCTCCCCTGGGGCAACTTGGGGCCATTTCCCCTCATCCTCTCACTTGTTATTAGGAAGAAGAGACCAACCCCCACCTGGCTCCAACCTCCTTTCAGGGAGTCCTAGAGAGGGAGAGGGTCTCCCCTCAGCCTCCTTTTCTCCAGGCTGAACAACTCCAGTTCCCTCAGCTGCTCCTTATAAGACCCTTCACCAGCTCTGCTGCCCTTCTCTGGACACACTTCAGCACCTCAATGTCCTTTTCATAGTGGGTGCCCCAAAATTGAACACTGTACTCTGGACTTCAGGTTCTAGGTGGTTTAATGATCTGTTCTGGTCTTTAAAATGAAATCTTGCCATGCTCGCTGAAATAGCTGTTGAAGAGCTGTGAAGAAATGCTGGGGATTGGCCAAGATGACCTTTGAGGGCCCCTTCCAACCCGATGCAGTCTGTGAATCCTGGCCAGCTACTGCAGAAAGGGAGGGGAGCTAGGAAGCAGGATTCCCTCTGACAGATTTGTTTGTATTGATACTTTGATGCCATCAGCTTATTTCCATCTGATTGACTGCTTGTTACTGTAAAGGAACAAAACCTTCCAACCTCCACCCAAAGGTGCAGTCTAGCCTCCTGCTTTTCTAACACACACACCAATTCCAGCTCTGGAGCCTTCAGCACAGGAAGGACATGGACCTGATGGAGCAGGTCCAGAGGAGGAAATAATCAAGGGATTGGAGCAGCTCTGCTAGGACAGGCTGAGGGAGCTAGGGGTGTTCAGCCTGGAGAAGAGAAGGCCCTGGGGAGACCTGATAGCAACCTTCCAGTACCTGAAGGGGGCTACAAGAAGGCTGCAGAGAGACTGTTCCCAAAGGCCTGCAGGGCAATTGCTGCAAATTAGAGCAGAGCAGATTGAGACTGGCTGTGAGGAACAAGTTGTGCAGGAGGAGGCTGCTGGAACACTGCAACAGGTTGCCCAGGGAGGTGCTCGAGGCCCCATGCCTGGAGATATCCAAGGCGAGGCTGGAGAGGGCTGCGGGCAACCTGCTCTAGTGGAGGATGTCCCTGCTGAGTGCAAGGGGTTGGACTGGATGAGCTTTGGAGGTCCCTTCCAACCCAGACCATTCTGTGGTTCTGTGATTCTTAATCCTCCAAACTACCTGTGTCACGTTTGACATGGCTGGATCCAGGGTATATTGTAGTGGGCATGGCATTGGGTTACTCTTGGACTCAATCATCTTAAAGGTCTTTTCCAGCCTTAATGATTGATTCTCTGATTTTCTTTTCCCACCTCTTTTTCTTCTCTAAGTGTTTTCTCTCTACTTACCCTGCTGTAAAACTTTATTGTTCCCTCAGGTTGGCACTGCCTGGCTTGCAGCAAGGTGATTTACATCCCTTTGCAGTGAGCATGTTATGTGCAAATTAATTCTCTTCTGTTTTATAGCCTGGCCTTGCTGCTTATTTTTTTGGGTTTACTTTCCACTTTCCCTTCCTTTTTCACCTCCTAACCTATTTTACTGTACCAAAATAACTGCTAGCATGAGCACATTTAATCCACTCCAGATAAGATCTGCAGGACTGTCTTGTGGACTCTGGCAAACTGTTTCTTTGTTCTGGGCACTGTGGATTGATTTTTGTTCTTGTCTCTTAGATTTTATTTTTGTTCTCTTGACTTAAGGCTCAGTCTAATCTTCTCCAACTTCCCTGCTCCTCTGGTGAGTTGTTCTCCAGCTCTCCGATGCGATCTGCCTGGGACATTGTTCTGCAGTGCCACACTGTAATTTCATCCTCCCTTTTTTGATGTTTTCCCCTCTCCAGACACAGGCTGATTTCCTGGGAGGTCTTCACAAGTGGTTGCCATGCTGTGAGCCAATAATTCTGCTGGAAATAAGAATGCCCTGGGGAGGGCTTCCTTAATGCATATTAATGCAGATTGTAACCAATGCAGTGTCTCATGACACATCAAGAATTGCACTGAAATTTCATCAACTCTGTCTTTGCTTTTGTTTTGTTCTTGTTGGATGGAGAGGTTGGCATCTAAATATTTCTGAATCCCTTGAAAGCACTTGTCCTCTGTGACATTACCAAAGATTGGTCTGTGTATCACTTTGCAGGAGCTGGAAGCAGTTGGAACTGCTCTTCAAAGCCTCTGCTGCCTAGTTGGAATGCACAGGATCTCCTTTCCCTGCCTCTGCATTCTCAGGGAATGGGGGAGATCACAGGGGCTGTGTTTTACTTGATGCCCTGCACCATTCATTGCAGAGCTGCTCTGAGCAGCTCTTGGATAGCCTAAGGCAGCTAGAGCAGAAATAAATTTCACAGATTGCATTGGGTTGGAAGGGATCCTCAGAGGTCAACTTGTCCAACCCCCCTGCAGGCAGCAGGGACCCCTCCAGCCAGAGCAGGCTGCACAGGGACACAGCAAGGCTCAGCTTGAAGGGTTCCAGGGATGAGGCCTGAAGCACAGCCCTGGGCAGCCTCTGCCAGTCTCTGCCCACCCTCACTCTGCACAGCTTCCTCCTCAGCTCCAACTTAACTCTGCCCTGCTCCAGTTCCAAGCCATTGCCCTGCTCCAGTTTCAAACCATTGCCCCTCATCCTATCACTTCAAGTCCTCCCCAGCCTCCTCCTTAGATCCCTTTCCCCTTCCTTTGGCCATGCTTGGCTTTCAGGTGGCAAAGCAGCAGTTGTGGTGCAGGTGGTTGTCAATTAGCCTCCTATCCCTTTTAATTATAGGCAAGTATGTGCTTAAAGCAGTGGGGTTTCCTTCTTGGTTGGTCCTCAAGCACTACTGTAATGATCCTGATTGTTAGAAATAGTGAGACCTAAAAGCTGAGCCTCATCAAAAGCCAGTTAAAGCAATTGGCCAGCAGCTGCTTTAATGAGCTTTGTAGCAGGCTCTTCTCTGACTCTGCTTCTTCCACTGGGCAAGAAGTGGAAGGGAGAAGTCCTGAGAGGTTATTTTGTTCTTTTCTCTCTGTTTTTGACCACCATTTGGCAAGTGCCAGCCTGTCCTTGCTGTCTGTTTTCTCACTCTTCAGTGGGATTTACAAACCAGGCACAGACTTTCAGGAAGAGTTTTGCCTTTCTCCCCCTGGCTGAAGCCCTGTGAGTCAAGGCCAGGTAAACCCCTCTGTTCCCCTTCTGTACATGGCCCTTCCCAGTCTCCTCCAGGCAATTGTTTTACTTCATTTAATTGATCTTTTGTATATTAGAATCATAGAATTGTTTTGGATGGAAAAGACCTCTAAGATCATTGAGTCCAAGCATCAGCTTAAGGCCACCATGGCCATCAAACCATGTCCCCAAATGCCATGGCCACACCTTGAACACTTCCAGGCATGGGGACTCCACCACCTCCCTGGGCAGCCTGTGCCAATCCCTGAGCACTCTTGCAGCAAAGAAATTCTTCCTCATCTTCAACTTAAGCCTCCCCTGGCACAGTGTCAGGCTATATTGTAGAGCTACTGAAGCAAGTTCATTAAGGTTTTGATCCCACCCCTTGTGTGCCTCTACACTTCCATAGAAACCAGGGCTGGCAGGAGTGGGGAGTGAGCCTCTTCTCTGCCAGCAAGAAGGAAGACTTCTGTTTCTTGCACTCAAGTCTTGAGAAAGCTATTTTGGGACCTAGTGTTGCACCCTGATTTCAAGGATCTCTCTTCAGTGGATGCAGAATTGCTCATGGCCTTTAGATTCCATTTCACTGTGCTTTGGAAGTCACTTTACACCTTTTAGTGCCTCCCATTATGACAGTACAGTTCTCCTAAGCAGTGAAAAAGGGCATGAGTGGGCATCTGGGGATCATTACCAACTGCTGAAGACTTTATCAGATCTCACCGGAAATGAGGCAGGCTACATTTTAATGCCAGGCTTTTTTTGGGGGGTAGGATCATTCCTGGGTGGAGATGCATGTTTTGATGATTCCAATGAGGTGACATTTGTGTTCGCTGTGACTGTTTTGCTTCTTGAAGTGTATTCCTAATGCTTCTGTTATCAGAATGCAGCTGGGAGATGTGTAGGGCAGACAGCAGGTCCAGCTGCTCTGGAGAGCACTGTGTTCAGCTGTATAGCAGTGCCTTTGAGGAATGAGATATGCATCCATGGAGGAAGCAGAGATGCATTGGAGATGTGCATGGAGCAGGCATATGGAGTTGACTTGCCAGGAGTTCAGTTCTGTTGTCTGCAGTGAGGCTTATGCCCATCAGTGTGCAGCAGGTTTTCTGATCCTCCCAAAGCCTGCTTTGTATCCTTCTGGATGTGAGAATGGAAAACCAGAGCTCTAGATGACTCTCCTCCACACCAAACCAGAGACTGGCAGGTTGCTCTTGTCGACAGCAAATTCTCCTCAATATTTTCCCTTTATCAGAAGGAAAAAATGTTTGCAGTATTTCAGCGCTGATGAGCATGCACTTGGGGGGCTGTTTGACTTGTCCTTGGTGGGACCTTCAAGGAAAAGGATCTGAGAAAGAGCACTTGGCTGGCATCAGGAAGATGGAGTGTAGAAGGATGTGCAACAGCTAGAGCAGGTCCAGAAGAGGCCATGAAGACGAGCAGAGGACTGGAGAACCTCCCCTATGGGAACAGGCTGCGGGAGCTGAGGCTGTTCAGCCTGGAGAAGGCTCCAGGGAGACCTTAGAGCAGCCTTCCAGTACCGGAAGGGGCTCCAGGAGAGCTGGGGAGGGGCTTTGGACAAAGGCTGGCAGAGCCAGGCAGAGGGACAATGGCTTTGAGCTGGGAGAGGGGAGAGTGAGAGTGGAGATGAGGAGGAAATTCCCGAGGGTGAGGATGGGGAAAGACTGGCACAGGTTGCCAGGGAAGTTGTGGCTTCCCCCTCCCTGGAGGTGTTCAAGGCCAGACTGATGAGACTTTGAGCAACCTGTGCTGGTGGGAGGTGTCTCTGCCCATGGCAGGGGCTGACACTGGACGATATTAAGGTCCCTTCCAACCCAACCCATACTGTGACTTACAGCCCTGCAGTGCTGCCTGGTGCAATGTCTCTGGCTGCATGAAGCAGCTACCACACTCCACCATACTCTAAGAAGAATGTTGTACTGTCGCTCTCACCATCTCCAGCACGCAGAAGTAAGCAGGCTGGGTAAAACACTATTGCAGATGATTTTGGAAAGAGCTAGATGAAACCAGAAGTCTCTAGAAATGCTTTGATTAGATCAGCCAGGATCTGCTTCAACTTAGTGGCTGCACAGAGAGCAGCCCTACCAGAAATGGGAAAATAAAGGAGTGGTTTTGGAGAGCAGAGACAGAAATACTGAGCTGTAGGAGGTGATGGTGGTGTGCAGCCCTGGAAGTTTCTTATCAGCTTTCAAAGATCTTGGTTCTTCTGTTTTAGGTGTAAACCACCTCTTCTTTATGTAAAGAGGGGTTTGGAACCCCTCTGCTGTGAGGACAGGCTGAGGGAGCTGAGTTTCTGCATCCTGGAGAAGAGAAGGCCCTGGAGAGACCTTAGAACTGCATTCCACTGAAGGGGGCTACAGAAGGCTGTAGAGAGACTGTTCCCAAAGGCCTGCAGGGACAGGATGAGGGCAATGGCTGCAAAGCAGAGCACAGCAGATTGAGATTGGCTGTGAGGAACAAGTTCTGCAGCAGGAGGCTGCTGGAACACTGCAACAGGTTGCCCAGGGAGGTGGTTGAGGCTCCATGCCTGGAGATATTGCAGGTGAGGCTGGAGAGGGCTGTGGGCAACCTGCTCTAGTGGAGGATGTCCCTGCTGAGTGCGGGGGCCCGGACTGGATGAGTTTTGGAGGTCTCTTCCAACTCAGACCATGCCATGACTCAAGATAGTCACTGAGGAAGAAGGCAGCTGTGCCAGGAGCACTGTTAGTGCTTCAGCACTGCAGGAGGTGAGCTGGCAGAGACTTGTTTTCACACACGGAGGGCAAACCTCATCTCACAGCTCTGAGACAAGAAATGATGTTGCTTTCAGAGACTCATTGGTGAAATCTAATTAAACTTCTGCAGAAAAGGAACTGAAAAAAAATTAAAAATGTCCCTTAAGTGGATTTGTTTGCTAGCAATTTGATCTGAAATCAGGGGACTAGGAACAGATGATTAGCTGCCTTTTTTTTTTTTTTTTTTTTCCCTTTTTGGTTTAGTTTTAGGAGATTAGGCACTACAAAATGCATAATACAGACTGCTGGCATCATTAGCAATTCCTCCAGCTTTATTTTCCCTGTCACTCTCTAATGAGTAATGAGCTAAGCTGGTATTAAAGCAAGCTTAACAAGCTATTGCTTTTTAAATTGCAAACCTCCCAATATGGCCCTCTCCTTGTTATTAATTTTAAATAACTCTCATTTTGCTTCCTGCCTTTCTGCTACTTGTGAATTTTGCAGAGTGCTTGTATTCCCAAACCTTCAGGTCTGGGCTCCCTCTGCTAGCAGCTTCCAGGATGTAAGAACAAATGGAAGGTTGGAAGTAGTAAAAGGAAAGAGAAATACAGAAATAGAAGAAACAGAAAGTCTTAGAAGATAGAAAGAATATAGGAAAAGCTGCTTAAGAGGCAGGATAGTCTGTGAAGTTCACTACTCTATTGAAGTTGCCAAAATTTCTTCAAGGCACTCAAAATTTCATATCTATTAAGAGCTTTTTCACCTCAGCTGCTGGAAGTGGTGCTGAGAGTGAACCTGGAGTTAATATCGGCTTTGAAAGGTCTTAACCACATGGCTCTGGGGAGGCTGGGGGTGAGTCACTGCTCCTGTGCAGCTGGCATTTCCATCTGGCTCAAAAAGGGGTTATGGATAAGGCTGTGAGGTTTAGGTGGCCAAGAAGGGCACCAGCAGCCTGACCTGGGTCAGCAGTGGTGTGGCCAGCAGGAGCAGGGCAGGGATTGTCCTCCTGCCCTCAGCACTGCTGAAGCCACAACTTGAGTGCTGGGCTCAGGTTTGGGGCCCTTACTCCAAGAAGGACATGGAGGGGCTGGAATAGGTCCAGAGAAGGGCAAGAAAGGTGGGGAAAGGTCTGGAGAAGAGGGCTGGGGAGGAGCAGCTGAGGGAGCTGGGGGTGTGCAGTGTGGAGCAGAGGAGGCTGAGGGCAGAGCTCATTGCTCTCTGCAGCTCCCTGAGAGGAGGCTGCAGTACACTGGGGGTTGGGCTCTGCTCCCTAATTGCAGGTGATAGAATGAGGTGAACTGGCTTGAAATTGTGCCAGGGGAGGGTTAGGTTGGAGAGGAGGACAAATGTCCTTTGGTGGCAGAGTGGTGAGGGATTGGCACAGGCTGCCCAGGGAGGTGGTGGTGCCCAGGGTGTTCCAGCAAGGTGTGGCCATGGCACCCGGGGCCATGGTTTAGTGGCCATGGTGCTCTTCAGTTTAAGATTGGACTGTATGACCTTGGAGGGCTTTTCCAACCAAATCAGTTCTAGGAATGATGCAGATTGTTGAGGTCAAAAGATGTTTTGATGGAAGTGTTCCAGGCCAGGTTGGTTGAGGCCTTGAACAACCTGGGCTTGTGTGATGTGTTCCTGCCCATGACAGTAGGGTTGGAACTGGATGGAACTTTAAAGTCCCTTCCAAGCTAAACAATTCTGTGATTCAGCACCTTCCTGGATGGAAGCTTGACCTGATGTGATGCAGCCACTTCTGAGTAAAATATTGGACTCTTACCTTGTGAGCAAGAGGCTGTTAAAAACTTCCCTGCTGAGGCAGAGGAAAATAGATGGCTTTGAGTCCCTCTTCACACTTCAGGCCATGAAATACCCAATTTCAGAGCATTAATTGTAAAGAATGTAAAGAACATCACTTTGTTCTGTGCCTGAGCCTTGCCACAGGATCAGAGGATGGTCTGAGTTGGAAGTGACCTCCAAAGGTCATCCAGTCCAACCCCCTCTGAAGTCAGCAAGGACATCCTCAGCTAGATGAGGTTGCCCAGACCCCTGTCCAGACTCACCTTGCTAGCAAACAAATCCACTTAAGAGACATTGGTTGTGGTTTTTTTTTCAGTTCCTTTTCTGCAGAAGTTTAATTAAATTTCACCAATGAGTCTCTGAAAGCAACATCATTTCTTGTCTCAGAGCTGTGAGATGAGGTTTGCCCTCCGTGTGTGAAAACAAGTCTCTGCCAGCTCACCTCCTGCAGTGCTGAAGCACTAACAGTGCTCCTGGCACAGCTGCCTTCTTCCTCAGTGACTATCTTGAGTCATGGCATGGTCTGAGTTGGAAGAGACCTCCAAAACTCATCCAGTCCGGGCCCCCGCACTCAGCAGGGACATCCTCCACTAGAGCAGGTTGCCCACAGCCCTCTCCAGCCTCACCTGCAATATCTCCAGGAATGGAGGCTTGACCACCTCCCTGGGCAACCTGTTGCAGTGTTCCAGCAGCCTCCTGCTGCACAACTTGTTCCTCACAGCCAATCTCAATCTGCACTGCTCTGCTTTGCATCCATTGCCCTCGTCCTGTCCCTGCAGGCCTTTGGGAACAGTCTCTCTGCAGCCTTCCTGTAGCCCCTTCAGGTGCTGGAAAGTCACTATTAGGTCTCCCCAGGGCCTTCTCTTCTCCAGGCTGAACTCCCTCAGCCTGTCCTTGTAGCAGAGGATCGTTTGTAGCTGAAGGTAGCTGTAGGTATTGTTTGCTGCAGGAGAAGGATTGGAATTGAGCCATTATTGGAGGAGAGGAGAATGCTTTGTGCCAAGTGACAGCGTCAGGTGAGCAATGCCATCTTACTTCTTGATGGGAGTGTGTGAGATGCCATCTAAATTGGGTTCTACATACTAGAGCTTCAGGATTGCAGAAAGGAGACATTACAGATGAGCAAATAAATAGAATGTATTTAGAAAGGCAAGAAAAAAAAGCCCACCACCTTGAAGAGTTATTTACTCAATGGCTTCGTGCTGTAGGCAGAGGAGTGGTTATCATGTCAGGCTCCCTCTCTACCTGTCAGAGTGTTTTCTGCTCCAAACTATACATATTTATACAATCAGATTGAAGACTAAATGCCAGGGAGCTGTTGCCAGCTGCGATGTGTGTCTGTGCTCTCTGATGACAGCAGTGTCTTGTGGAACAGAAAAGCAATTGCTTTAAAATATGCAAGGCACAAACTTGTTTTGTCTTCACAGCTTTAGGCAAACACAAAAAGGAGAAGTGGGAAGACGAAAGGGAGGGTTTAGTGGAGTTCTTCTTGGGAGAGTTCCCAGCCCTATTGAGGTGGTTTGCCCTCAAGCTAACAGAGCTTTTCCCAGTCAAAATGCTTTTGCAGAGTCAGTCTGCCAGCAGGGCCTGCTCAGGAACTGGACCTTGGACTGATGTCCTGCTGGAGGTATCTGGTTAGTTCAAATTCCACTTTTCCACAAGCACAAGAGCTGAAAGCATTTCACAGTCACAGGATGATCTGCGTTGGAAGCAACCTCCAAAGCTCATCCAATCCAACAGGGACATCCTCCACTAGAGCAGGTTGCCCACAGCCCTCTCCAGCCTCACCTTGGATATCTCCAGGCATGGAGCCTCAACCACTTCCCTGGGCAACCTGTTGCAGTGTTCCACCAGCCTCCTGCTGCAGAACTTGTTCCTCACAGCCAATCTCAATCTCCTCTGCTCTGGTTTGCAGCCATTGTCCCTGCAGGCCTTTGGGAACAGTCCCTCTGCAACCTTCCTGTAGCCCCTTCAGGTGCTGGAAGGGCACTATTAGGTCTCTCCGAAACCTTCGCTTCTCCAGGCTGAACACCCCCAGCTCGTCAACCTGTCCTTGTAGCAAAGGTGTTCCAACCCCCTGATCGTTTTTGTGGCCTCCTGATGGAGCAGGTCCAGTCCTTCCTGTATTGAGGGCTCCAGAACTGGGTGCAGCAGTACAGGTGAGGTCTCCCTGGAGCAGAGCAGAGGGGCAGGATCCCCTCTCTCCATCTCTGGCCATGCTGCTTTGGATGAAGCCCCGGCTGCCCTTGGCCTTCTGGGCTACCAGTGCACACTGTCTGCTCATCTCCAGTTTCTCATCCACCAGCATCCCCCAAAGCCTTTTCCACAGGATCTCACCTGCCCCTGGGTGTTTTGTCCTGGGGTCAATTGTTGACCTTTCACTCTGAGCAACCCAGTGCCTGCTTGTGTGAGATGCAGACTCCACATCGTTAGTGTAGAGTTGGGGTTTTTGTGCACTGCAGCATCACTGAGGTGATGCAGCCAAAACTGGGCAGAAGTGGTGAAGGGACAAGCACTTAAGATGGGAGTTTCTGCCCAGAGAAATGTGAAAAGGCAAGAAAACTTAGCAGGGAGTTTCCTTTGCGGGGCTCATCCTGTGAGGTTAGAGAACTAGCCCAAGGATCAAACAGGGAGCATGTTCCAAAGGCAACTGTGAGAGGAGGTTTGAGGGTGACAAGGAGTCAGGTTCCTGTTCTATCTGTGCAGCTGAGTTCAGGCAAAGTGACCTCCTTACAGCTGAGCTGCTGAGAGATCTCCAGCACCAGCACTGATTCCAGAGGCTCTGAGCAGGGCTGGACTTGGCACCTTTCTTTGCATCATTTTCCTGCTCTTTCCTTAGGCCATTTGACAGCTTGATAGAGAATCACAGAATTGTTTTGGTGGAAAAGGCCTTCAAGATCATGAAGTCCAACCATTCTCTGACTCCTCTGATGTTGGTGCTACACATGGCCCTCAGCATCACATCTCTGCCTCTTGGAAACACATCTGAGTATGGGTATTCAACCACCTCCCTGGGCAGCATTTTCTAGTCTTTGAGAACCCTTTTAGTGAAGAAATTTCTTCTCATGTCAAACCTAAATCTCCCCTGATGCAATTTCAGACCTGTTCCTCTCATCCTGTCACTTTTTACTAGGGAGGAGAGCCCAACCCCCACCTGGCTCCACCTTCCATTCAGGGAGCTGCAGAGAACCATGAGGTAGTCTCTCAGCCTCCTCTTCTCCACACACTCCCCCAGCTCCTTCAGCTGCTCTTCCTCAGCCCTGTTCTCCAGACCCTTCCCCAGCTTTGTTGCCCTTCTCTGGACCTGCTCCAGCCCCTCCATGTCCTTCTTTGGGTGAGGACCCCAAAACTAAATGCAGTACTCAAGGTGTGGCCTCAGCAGTGCTGAGTACAGGAGGAAATGTTATTACTCTCAGTCTCCACTCAGAAGAAGCTGGGGTGGTTGGAGCAGCTGTGACCCCACACTGAGGGCTGCCAGGTTGTATTTACAGCTCTGCACAAACCCTGCTCCGTGCTCTGCCTGGGTACAACCACTCTGTTTGGGCTCAGACTTTGCAGAGCACTTAAATTCACTCCCATAGAGTCAGTTGCACAAATGAGGAATGAATAAGTATCTCCTTGTCCCTAGAGTCAGAGGGTATCACTGATGATAACTCAGCTCCAGAGTTGGTGTGGTGCTAGCAGAAGCAACCTCTTGTCCTTGTCCTTCTCTTTAGACTGTGGCTTGGTGCTCTGCTATATTAAGATACAAATTAGAATGAGATCTTCTACAGTTTTTCAGCCTGGCTCAGAGGGGATTGGGAGGTGTGGGGGCTGCCCTGTGGGGTGACAGTGACAGCAATCTGGCATCACTGCCTGGGCAGTGTGGCTGGAAAAGCCACCTCAGAGGTGCACAGGCTGGGGGCAAAGTGACTTCTCTGGCAGTTTTGCCACCTGGCCCTGTTTGCTGTGGTCTCAGGGCCATGGTGATGGCTGTGTCTATGGACTTGCTGTCAGCTGTTGGCACAGTCTTCCTTCAGTGCTGCTAGCTCTGGTGAGGGACATCTCACCTAGGCTGAGAGAGGTCCTCTACTCAGCCCTGATGTGGCCACATCTGGAGTCTTGTGTCCAGTTCTGGGCCCCCCAGTTCCAGAGGGACATCGAAGTGCTGGAGAGAGTCCAGCCCAGAGTCACAAAGATGCTGAAGGGAATGGAACAGCTCTGGTAGGAGGAGAGCCTGAGGGAGCTGGGGCTGGGAGCTTGGAGAGGAGGAACCTGAGAGGGGACCTCAGCAATGCTGATAAAGATGTGCAGGTGAGTGGCAGGAGGCTGGAGCCAGGCTCTGCTGGCTGGTGCCCAATGCCAGCACAAGGGGCAAGGCATAGGAAGTGCCATCGAAACATGAGGAGGAATTTTTTGCCTGTGAGGGTGGCAGAGCCCTGGCACAGGATACCCAGGGCAATTATGGATTTTCTCTCTCTGGAGATACTCAAAACCTGCCTGGCTGTGTTCCTGTGTGATCCTGCTCTGCAGGGAAGGTTGGACTAGATGAGCTTTGGAGATCCTTTCCAGCCCCTGACATTCTGTGATCTGCTACTGCAAAGACTTAAAGGCAGTGAGTATATATTATAGAGTGGTTTTGATCAGGGAAGCGACTAAGTAAAACTAACTCCATCCTGATTCCAGAATGGTTCCCTTGTGTGTTCTCCAGACATCTGATTACTTTGACAAACACAAGTCTTTGTGCTGCTTCTCCCTGGGAAACCACAGCAGAGCAGCCTGCAGTCTCTCCTGCCTAGAGCATCTGCTGCTTTAACTCACAGGCACGGGCCTGAATGTGCAATTCAGAGTCTTTATTAGCTCTGCTGCTGGTGGAAATGACAGAAAAGGAGCAGGGCTTCTCCTGTCTCAAAATGAGCTTCTGGAACTGTGCTAGCAGAAAAAAGCCCATCCCTGAGTTGTAAACTGAGTGCTAATGCCATGGTGCAGGCTCTGCTGTCACTGCTTCGTGAGCTGATTGCCCCAGTGCTGGGCCCCTTGCTGCTCATGGGGTTCAACATGGCTCCACAGCAGAAGACAAGGGTGAGAGGTTGTGTTTTGGCAGAACAGTGCTTAAAGTATGCATCTGTGGTGAGCAGTTTGCCTCTTCCTCCATGTGTTACTTCTCAGAGAGGCTGACATTGCTTGTTCTGAGAATGATGAGCTGTGTCCAGTGGTTCTGCTGACAGTCAGCAGAGGGTTGAGAGTGGCTGTGAAGAAAAAGCCTTGGGAGTGTTGGGTGCTGAGCAGCTCCCCAGGAGCCAGCAGTGCCCTCCTGCAGCCCAGCAGGCAGCTGTGTGCTGGCTGCAGCCAGAGCAGTGTGGGCAGCAGGGCAGGAGAGGGCATTGTGCCCCTTGGCTCTGCTCAGACCTCACCTCCAATCCTGCCCCCAGCGCTGCTGTGCCCAGCAGCAGGAGGGCACAGAGCTGTGGAGTGAGGCCACAAAGATGCTGCCAGGGCTGGAGCAGCTCTGCTGTGAGCACAGGCTGAGGGAGCTGGGGGGGTGCAACCTGCAGAGGAGAAGGCTCCAGGGGGAGCTCAGAGCTGCTGCCAGTGCCTGAAGGGATCCTGCAGGAAGGCTGCAGAGAGACTTTTGCTGAGGGGGTCTGGAGCCAGGCCAAGGGGGAATGGTTTGGAGCTGAGGAAGAGCAGGGTGAGAGTGGAGATGAGGAAGAAATAGGTGAGTGTGAGGGTGCTGAGAGTCTGGAACACATTGCCCAGAGAGGCTGTGGATGTCCCCTCCCTGGGGCTGCTGAAGTCCAGGCTGGATGAGGCCTTGAGCAGCCAAGTTTAGCTGAGAAGTGTCCTTGCCCCTGGCAGGGGAGTTGGAGTAGATCTCTGAGGTCCCTCCCAACCTAAGCCATTCAGTGATTCTTTTGTCACTCCTACCACTCACTGCTCTGCACACTAAGGCTTAGCTGCTGCATTGCTGATTCGAGATGGAGTGGAAATGGAAAATCTCAATTTCAGCCTGGATTTGAAGCCCCAGGAACTTGAGCCTCCCTGATGAAGGGTTTTGTTTCAGATCCTTGCACAGATGTGCTACAGCTGTAATGTCCAAATGTCTTTTGGGTCTGCATCTTGGCATGACCCCCTCCTGCCTGTCTGTGAGCAGGGAGCCAGTTGCCTCCTCTTGGCAGCAAACTTGGATCCCCAACTTGGTGAAACTAATAACAACATTTAACATGTGTCTGGTAGCAGAAGTTTGGGTTATTTCTCTAGTGATTTAACATGCTGCTCCTGAAAATGTTCCAGAGGCTGGGGGAAAGGCAGGGCTGTAAATCCTGGTGTGGGTCAGGCCAGCTCAGCTGGCACTGAGAGTGCAAACTAGGACAAAAGACTGGGAAGTGGCTATAGGGTGGAGCTATTTGGTTTAATTTTACCTGGTACCTTACTCCCAGGCTCTATAAGCAGGTTGGCTGCTGGTTCATCAGTGTTTGGAGATAATAGAGAGAGGATCCTGTACACCAGTACAGGTTGTGAGGTGATCTGCTGGAGAACAGCCCTGTGGAGAGGGATCTGGGAGTGCTGGTGGATAACACCCACCAGGGCACATTGCTGTCCCATGGATAAGAGGGCCAAGAGGATCCTGGGGTGCATTGAGAAGAGTGTGTCCAGCAGATCCAGGGAGGTTCTCCTCCACCTCTTCTCTGCCCTGGCGAGAGCTCATCTTGAGTACTGCCTTCAGTTTTGGGCTCCTCAATTTAAGAGGGACAGGGATCTGATGGAGAGAGTCCAAGAGAGGGCTACAAGGATGATGAGGGGACTGGAGCACTGCCTGATGAGGAGAGGCTGAGCGACCTGGGGCTGCTTAGTATGGAGAAGACTGAGATGGGATTTAATGTTTATAACTCTCTGAGGGCTGGGGGTCAGGAGGAGGGGACAGGCTCTGCTCACTGCTCCCTGTCATAGGACAAGGAGCAATGGATGGAAGCTGCAGCACAGGAGGTTCCAGCTCAGCACAAGGGGCAACTTCTTTACTGTAAGGGTCCCAGAGCCCTGGCACAGGCTGCCCAGAGAGGTTGTGGAGTCTCCTTCTCTGGAGCCTTCCCAGCCCTGTCTGGATGTGTTCCTGTGTGCCCTGAGCTGGATTGTCTGCTCCTGCTGTGGCAGGGGGGTTGGACTAGATGAGTTCTGTGGGTACCTTCCAACCTCTAACATCCTGTGATGCAGCTTTGCTGCAGGACTTTCTGCAAGGGCTGGGAGTGCCAGGAGGAGAGACAATGGCTTTGAACTGGGAGAGAGTGGAAATGAGGAAGAAATTGGTGTTGGTAGTGAGGGTGGGGAGAGACTGGTACAGGTTGCCATGGGAGGTTATGGGTCACAGAATGTGATCTGTGATTCTGTGATCCACAACCTCCCTGGAGGTGTTTCAAGGCCAGGCTGGATGAGGCTTTGAGCAACCTGTGCTGGTGGGAGGTGTCCCTGCCCATGGCAGGAGGTTGGCATCTTTAAGGTCCCTTCCAACCCATTCTGTGAATCAACGAACCTCAACTCCTTCTGAAGTTTGCTAGAACTTCTGTTCTCATAAATAGTCTCAATATTGATCAAAGAGGTTTGCATCTACATTTTGTTTTCCTGTGGTTGTCTTTGGGGGAAGTTGTGGCTTAAAGGATTTTGTTGTTGTTGTTTAAAAAGGAAGCTTTGGGGTTTTGTTTAGACTGTGGCTTAATGCTCTGCTGTGTTAAGATACAAACTGGATTGAAATCTCCTACACAGTTTTGCTACCTTACCCCGTGGGTACCACTGTTCTGATACTCCAGCATCTGTCTGGTTGTGAACATAAATCCACTTCAGAAAATTATAGAAACAGAATCAGAGAATCACAGAATGGTAGAGGTTGGAAGGGGCCTCCAGAGATCATCGAATCCAACCCCCCTGCCAGAGCAGGGCACACAGAAACACATCCAGATGGGGCTTGAAAGTCTCCAGAGAAGGAGACTCCACAACCTCTCTGGGCAGCATGCTTCAGGCCTCCAGCACCCTCCTGCTTTTCCTGCTGTTCTGAAGGAACCTCCTGGGTTGCAGTTTGTGGTTGTTGCCCCTTGTCCTGTCATGGGACACCAGTGAACCTGCCTCCTTCTTCTTAAGACCCATCCTTCAGATATTTTTTTTTTTTTTTATTCCAGGCTCAACAGCCCCAGGGCTCTCAACCTTTCCTCCTCACACAGATATTCCAGTTCCTTCATCATCCTCATAGCCTCCCCTGGACACTCTAGTATATCCCTGTCCCTCTTGAACTGGAGAGCCCAGAGCTGGACACATTACTCCAGATACAGTTTCACCAGGGTAGAGTACAGGGGGAGGAGAACCTCCCTTGGTCTGCTGGCCACACTCTTCTTCATGCACCCCAGGACACCCTTGGCCTTCTTGGCCACAAGAGCACGTTGCTGTCCTGTCAATAATTGTTGTCCACCAGGACTCCATGAAACTGCTTTCCAGAGGCTCCACCCAGCTGAGATGCACGCTCCTTGTTTAACAGATATTTAGTTCTTGAGAGCCTCTGCCTGCCACCTGCTAGAAGCATGGAGAAATCTGTTGCTGGGAGGTTTCTAGGTCTCAGGATTCATAAGACACTTAGTCCTCTCTAATCATTAGTGCTCCCTCAGGGAAATGGCCTGGCTGATTTTAACTGTACTCAGGGAACAAACAAGAGAGGAGGAAGCCCAAAAGAGAAGGCAGCATTTTCTAGGGAAGCCTCTGGTTTGGGGTTTTTTACTCTGCCAGGGTGATTACCAGCCTATACAGGTTCTTGGGTTGTTAGGAAGTGTTGGGTCTTGGGAGAAGTCAACCAGAAGGCAAAGTTTCACTTGTGTCACTCCACTGGAAAACAAGGGAAGAGAAGGAGTTAAAGGAAATGATGCAGCAGGCTGGCTTCTGTCACTGCTGTTTGTACTCATAGTTACAGAGATTCCTTTTCATCAATTCATTGAATGGTTTAGATTGGAAGGGACCTTGAAGCCCAGCCAGTTCGAACCCCCTGCCATGGGCACACCTCCCACCAGCCCAGATTGCTCAAGGCCTCATCCAGCCTGGCCTTGAACACTTCCAGGGAGGTTGTGGAGCACAGAATCACAGAATGTGATCAGAGATCACGTAGATCTATGATCACATTCTGTGTTTCTGTGCTCCACAACCTCCCTGGGCAATGTGTACCAGTCTCTCCCCACCCTCACTCTGAAGGATTTCTGTTAGCTGAGTACTCCTTAGGGTGAAATTTACTTTCACAGCAAACCAAACATATCCCAAGGCATGTCTGATGCCAGCTGCTCTGTGAGTGTTGTGACAGTTTCTGAAAAGCTCAGTCAGAGACTTAAGACCAAGTCAGAGACCTCAGCCCAGACTTTCTGCACCTTGAACTGAAAATGAGTCCTCGACTCAGAAGAATTTGCAGTCAGGAGTGTTGGAGGAGAGGGAAGTGACAGAAGTGGCAGGCAGATGGGAGGGTGTGCAGGGGAGCAGGCAGCCAGTTTGGATTAGCATAATCAGCCAAGCACTGATCTGATTGTCCTGCTCACTAATTACACCCCAGCAAGAAACTCTTGAGGTGTGCTGAAGTCCTTATTTTCTACTTGGAAGTGGCTAAGTTGTTTTCTTCTGTTGCCTGCTCTCTCTCTGTGTATTTTCAGAGCCCTTCCTAATTTTGGGGTGTAGGAACTGCTTAGGCATACTGCCTTGGGCTGCCAGATACCTGTTTTGAGGGAAGCTACATCAAGAGCTGAGGGTTCATAGAGTCATAGAATGGGTTGGGTTGGGTTAGAAGGGACCTTAAAGCTCATCTAGTGCCAGCCCTCTGCCATAGGCAGGGACACCTCCCACCAGCACAGGTTGTTCAAGGCCTCATCCAGCCTGGTCTTGAGCAACATTCTGTGATTCTGTGCTCCACAACCTCCCTGGGCAACATGTGCCAGTCTCCCCTCACCCTCACTGCCAACAATCTCTTCCTCATCTCCACACTCACTCTCCCCTCTCCCAACTCAAACCCGTTGTCCCTCATCCTGGCACTCCCACCCTCTGTCAAAAGTCCCTCCCCAGCTCTCCTGTAGCCACCTTTAGTTACTGGAAGGCTGCTCTAGGGTCTGCCTTACAAGGAGAGCCTGAGGGAGCTGGGGCTGGGAGCTTGGAGAGAAGGAGCCTGAGAGGTGACCTCAGCAATGCTGATAAAGATGTGCAGGTGAGTGGCAGGAGGCTGGAGCCAGGCTCTGCTGGGTGATGCCCAATGCCAGCACAAGGGGCAAGGGTGGAAGCTGAGGAATAGGAAGTTGCATAGAAACATGAGGAAGAATTTTTTGCCTGTGAGGGTGGCAGAGCCCTGGCACAGGCTGCCCAGGGGGGTTATGGAGTCTCCCTGTGTGGAGATATTCCAACCCTGCCTGGCTGTGTTCCTGTGTGCTCTGCTCTGGGTGATGCTGCTCTGCAGGGGGCTTGGACTGGAGGAGCTTTGGAGGTCCCTTCCAGCCCCTGACATTCCGTGGTTCTGTGCCTGGAGCTTTCTCTGCTCCAGGCTGAACAACCCCAACTCTCCAGCCTGTCCTCACAGGAGAGGTTCTCCATCCCTCTGTTCATCTTCATGGCCTCCTCTGGATATGCTTCCACAATTCCATGTCCTCCATGTCCATGGATGCAGTGCCACAGGTTGGATCTCACCAGAGCAGGGTCTCACCTGCCTTGTCGTGCTGGTCACACTTCTTTTGGTGCTCTCAGCTCATGGAAAGCGTTTCCCAGAATGATTTCAGACATTCTTTTGAGGCCCATGTTTCAGGTTTTGCCATTTTTGCCTCTTTTGCTTATGCACAAGGCAGAGCTGGTGAAGAGATGAGGAATCTGTCACCACTGGGAGAGCAGTGAAATACCTGGAGTGATCCAGACAGAAACACAACCTGCTCCGACTGCAGCCCTCCTTCCGTGGTCACATTTGCTGGTGTCATCTGCCAGAGGGATGTTGTGTTTGCAAGGCAGCAGGTCCAGGAAGGGAAGTCTGTCCAGTAAATGAGACCAGACACATCAGTGACTGCAATCAAAACGTGCTCTGTGCTGCACAGACAGCAGGACAGATGGCACTGGAGTTTGTGAGAGCAGGTAATAGGCTCCGGTGGAGAGGAGCGCGTTAAACATGTCAATCAGCCACGCTTGCAGAGCCCCTCTTTGAGGGTTTAAGTAACCAGAGCAGACTCTCCCAGAGCTGACAAGTGGAAGGTCTGTCATCAGCTCCTCAAGGGAGTGTAAGACATAGAGGAGGAACAGATGAGGAAGGAACATTTCTAGGAGAGAACAGGAAAGTTCAGCAATGCTCCCTTTGGTACCGTTGGCTGTGGGCTGAGGCTCTTTGTGCCTGTCATGCTCTGCTGCAGACCAAACAAAGCCTGATCCCAGCAATCTCAAGTTCCTTCATTCAGGTTTGAAGTTGACCCTAGTTGCTTTGCAGTGGGTTAGAGGCTCTGAAGGCCTGTGCTACTGTTTCCTTGGCTATGCAAAATGTGCAGCTTACAACTGTGTTTTAGAGGAGCATTTTTGGAAGAGGGAAGGCTCCTAGGCTGGTTTTGGTTGTGTGTTTGTACAGATGGGTAGTGAGTCCCAGCTCTTGCAGTTACTCTGACAGAGACCTGTGCATCTGAAACCTCTGTTAGCTGCTAAGCTGCTGCTCCTCACAAAGAGGAACATTGTCTGAAGGTCAGTGAAGTCTTAGAGATAAGAGGAGGTCTCTGAGGAAGCTCCAAGTTATGAGGAGTGCTTTGTTCTCTGGGAATGGACTCTGTCTTGGCTTCAGGCAGCTAACTGCCTCTCCACCAAATCCTGCAAGCCAGAGAGGAGAGAGGCAGCTCAGGAATGTCACAGGGCAGTCACCTGAGCATTGCCTGCCTTTCTCTCCTGCCTTGGGAACCTCTGTTTTAGCCAGCTCTTGCCAAACACAGGGCTTGGGCTTGTTTAGGTAGTGGATAAATTCAGGACTGACAAGTCATCTCTGCCATCAATATTGGGGGTGCAGTGAAGGCAAACTGTGCTCCTTGAGACATGAAGAGCCACTGCCTGGGGACAACACAGCAATGGGCAGGGCAAGGCAGGGCCTGGCTGTTCCACTGTCGCCCAGTGGAACAGAGAGCAGGGCCAGGCCAAAGATGATGGTCAGGGTTAACTGAGAGTCCAGCTCATGAGGCAGGTCCATGGTAATGAGGTTAGTCTGAAGTGAAGCCAATGCAGGTCAAGGTCAGGGCCACATCCAGTGACTCACAACTTGGCCCTGAGCTTGCTTGCAGCATTTTGTGGTAGAAAGCTGAGAACTTTATGCTCTCTTTGCTTCACTCTGAAGGGGTAAAGAAGGGTTCAAAGCAAATTGTGAAACCTTTGCAGTCAGGTCAAATTCCACAGTGGTGTAGACAGGAGGCGAATGGTACTTTCAGACTGGACTGAGGAGGGGATCTTTCCTTATACAGGCTACAGGCTGGCCACATCAGGGCCTAGGAAGAGCTTTGCTTGCTGAGGTGGACCACAAATTGTCAAGAGGACAGAAGTAACCTGCTGCTTCATAGCTCCACAGACTGCATCGAGTGGGAAGGGACCCTCCCAGGCCAACCCCCCTGCAGGCTGCAGGGACACCTCCAGCCAGAGCAGGCTGCACAGAGACACATTGAGTCTGGTCTTGAGTGTCTCCAGGGATGGGACCTCAATCACAGCCCTAGGCAACCTCTTCCAGTGTCTCACCACTCTCATGTGCAGAACTTCCTCTTGGTGTCCAACCTGGAACTGCTCTGCTCCAGTTTCAAACCACTGCCCTCTGCCTATCCCCACAGACCCTTCTGAACAGTCTCTCCCCAGCCCGATGTAGTTCCCCTTCAGCCCTAATGCCTCCCTGGAACCTTCTCTTCTCCAAGCTGCACAGCCCCAACTCTCCCAGCCTGGCCCTAGAGCAGAGGTTCTTCAGCCTTCTTATCATCTCTGGAGCCTCTCCAGCAGCTCCTTTTCTGTCCTGTGCTGGGGATCCCAAAGCTTCTTTCACGTGGAAAAAAAAAACCCACAGCCCCAAACCACATCTCAGTCTCTTCTCTTCCAGTAGCTGAGGTAGAGGGGCTGGCAGAGCTCCTGCCCGGCTGGAAGGGCATTGAGCATGGCTTTGGAGTGCCTTCATGTGGTGCTCAGGCAGGAGCTGAAGTTGTTCCTCCATTTCCATTCATCTCTTCCTCTCTTACAAGGAGAGCCTGAGGGAGCTGGGGCTGGGAGCTTGGAGAGGAGGAGCCTGAGAGGTGACCTCAGCAATGCTGATAAAGATGTGCAGGGGAGTGGCAGGAGGCTGGAGCCAGGCTCTGCTGGGTGATGCCCAATGCCAGCACAAGGGGCAAGGCTGGAAGCTGAGGCATAGGAAGTGCCATGGAAACATGAGGAGGAATTTTTTGCCTGTGAGGGGGGCAGAGCCCTGGCACAGGCTGCCCAGGGAAGTTGTGGAGTCTCCCTGTGTGGAGATATTCCACCCCTGCCTGGCTGTGTTCCTGTGTGCTCTGCTCTGGGTGCTGCTGCTCTGCAGGGGGATTGAACTGGAGGAGCTTTGGAGGTCTGAGCTTTGGAGGTTTGGAGCACTGACATTCTGTAATTGTGTGAGCAGCAGGAGTAGCTGAGGGTCCATGCTGGCAACCAAAGCAACATTTGCATCCTGTGCCCAGGGGGAGCTGGTAGGCAGGGTGGCAGTGTCTGTGTGTGTGCTGCCTGGCTGGGCAGCTTCACTGCTTCCTCTCTGCTGTTGGTGCTGTTTTGGCTGCCTCTGGAAGCTGATGGCTTTAACTCTCATTCTTTTTTAGAGCCATTTAATATCCTCATCCTGTTCAGCCTCTCAAGAAAGGGCAAACATGCACTCCAGATAAGTGGTGTGTGGCGGAGAGAAATCAGCTGTAAATTGCTTGATTTCCTTGTGGAGTGGAGCTGCTTTTGCTTTCTTTTTTTCAAGAGGGGCCCGAGGAGGCAGTGCCTCTACTGTGCTCCTCCTGCAGCACAGGCATAACTGCCCTCTTTCGAGGCTGAAATGTACCTTGGTGTGCTTTGTTCTGGAGCTGTCTGAGGGATTTGCAAGCCTCAGATGAAGGGAAGGGAGCTGCAGTCAGAGGGATGACCTTGAAGGAGTCAGGCAGGAGCAGCAGCTTCCTTTGTCTCTGCTACCTGCCAGCCGGTGGCTGGGCTGCATTCCCTGCTCTGCATCCTTAAGGAAACCAATCAAGCCTCCAGGGGGTGCCAGCAAGGCTCAGCTGCCTCCAGGCTTCTTTGGCATCTGATTTAAGGGGCACAGGGCAAGCAGAGGAGCTTAGGGAGAAGTGGTAGCTTCTTGGCTGTTGTCAAGAGTCAGGGCTGAGGTGACCTGCAGCTGGGTGCCAGAGGTTCTCCATGAGCCACTCTGCTTCCCAAAGGGAAGAAGAGAGGGAGACTGATGGGGTGGGAAAGAAACTGCCCCAGCTGGGATGGGAATGAGAGCAACCCAGTGAGATAGAGACAGAGAGACACAAACCAACAGGGAACCCAACCCCTGATGGCACCATTGGCACCACTGCTAATGGGGGCAGGCACTGGGAAAGTCCCAGACTGGACTCAGCAGCAGATGAGGACAGGATTCAAGAGCTGAATTCTGGAAATGGATTCAGGAACACAAGGATCATGATGGAAGTCAGAGGGACAGAGTCCTGCTGGGACACAAGCCAGTGGAGAAGACTCTTGACCTTGGACTTCCCTCAGCTTACTCCTGAAGGTGCCCTCCATGGGCTGCAGTCCCTTGGTGGGCAGTTGAGGGTCACCTGTCCTGTCTGCTCCTCCCTACAGCTGTCACCTCTGACTTCCTGTCCCCCAAGGTGTGGCACAAGCTGTGACTGTGTCCTTGGTGTGCCCAGGGGCAAGTCTCAGGCAGAGCCTTTGTGCAGCCCAGCCCTTGGCAGGAACTGTCCCCATCAGCTTCTCCCTGCCAGCAGCAGCCCCTGGCTGTGCCAAGCTGCCCTGAGCTACAGAAAGTGCCTGAGAGGGCAGAGCCTGAGCTGGGCAGGGCCAGCAGTGAGCAGAGCTGGAGCTGGGCTGGCTGACAGCAGGACATGCAGGAGCTCTCTGCTCTTCAGTGCCTTTGCTGAATCTGTCCTTAAGGGTTACCAAAGCAAGCCACTGGGATTTTTCTTTAATTGTAGAGTCTTGTCAGATGGAAATGTGACCTGAAGCAGTAGTTTCTTTCACACAATAGGTCCTGCCTGGCGGTTGGTATGCTAATGGTCTGGGGAAGTCAGCACAGAGAGTAACCCTCCACCTGCCCACAGCTCAAGAAGAGGGGAAGGGAACCCAAAGGTGTCTCACGCAGAGATGGATAAGGAAAGTGGAGAGGGATCCCTGGGTGGGCCTGAAAGATTTTTGTTACAGGCAGCATCCAGTGAAGTCTACCCTGTGCTAGCACTCACCTGACAGTGAGGAATGCTTGGCAGCACAGGCATCTTGCAGTGCAGGCATAGAATAGTAAGGTTGGGAGGGACCTCAAGGATTGTCTAG